>JAQPZY010000549.1:0-228957 GCA_029931535.1 Margaritifera margaritifera | reverse complement strand
CTCCGCATTCGTGGCAACAACCTAAAGTATATCTGTCTTACTCATTTTCTGACTAACCTTGCGTTTTCTATGAATAATAACATGACTAAAATTATCTCCCTGAACAACGATAGCAAAATATAGAACATTCGGTATCCAAAACAGTAAACATTTCATTCCTTTGTCTAGAATATTTTTGGCGCCAAAATTGTTATTGTTGTTGTTATTTTTCCTTGTCGTATATCCTTGGTAGAGCGCGCTGTGGGATTTCAAGCCGGGCTCTACAAACAGGTGCTAGGAACCATACTGGCATATACCTGGACAGAATCCTTGCATATACTCAAGTTGTAGAGATCACAGCGAGATTTTCTGTCACCTTGAGTTCGTTGAAGCCTTACGGCCGAATAAGTCTCGCCCAATTGTCGAGGTGAAATAATAGTAATTTATTATAACTCCTGTGCCTAACTGTTGTTTGAAAAAAAAATAGAGACTAGCAAATTAATCCAGTGCAATTTGTGCAATTTGTCTGTTTAAAAACAAAAAGTATAAATACATAATACAAAAGTAAAAAACAAAACAAAAAACAATTAATCAATTTTTTACACCGTTTAAACTTAGGAAAACAATGCAGAAAATAAAAATAACAAACAGAAAATAATGAAGTGACCCGACTGCCAAGCGCACCGCTTTTTATATGCTTGAAGAGCGCGGACGCGATGGAAAACATGTCTCAGATCGATAGAGAGAAATGTGAAAGAGTAGGTACCTCAGATCGAAAGAAAAGAAGTGAAAGAGCATATCCATTTCATTTTTTTCAATTCATCAAACAACACAACACCATTTTTTTCAAAAATCAACATTTGTTTAATACATAATAAGAAGCTTCTCTAACACAAAATGCAAACACAAACAAACAAACATTTTTCAAACATGAGACGTATTTACAAGGTTGACAAACGTTGGGAAGTCAAACTGGACTTCCACTGTTCTAAAATTATTTGGTTCTGGATGCACACATCTACGTAAAGACAAGAGATAACCATAATTGTTCACAAAACCATCTTTCTACTTTAGCTTCGTTTGTAGCATACTCCCTATCAAAACAAGTCACTAAAATGTTCTTCAGGAATATCCGAGACTGCATTGATGAAGAAAATGTACACAGTATAGTCCACACACCATAGAATCGATCGGGCTTGAATCTGGCATTGTTGAATCTAGTGGACACAGCATTTCTTCTCCTAAAGTCAATGATATCGGTCTCCCAAAGGAGGTAATCCATAAGAATCAAAACATTCAAACACTGTAATCGTTTGGAAAGTACACTGCTATTCAATGGGGTTCCTGGTCGATGACTGTCGTCGGTATTGATGACTTAGGGCATGAACGTCTTTAGGTTTGCGATACAGAAGTTCATCTTTAGCACAGACCAACAGGATCCAAGAAGAAGTGTACGAACTGCGAGTCAACAGGGTAATGAAGTTCCCAGGTATCCATTTCTTTTTTCTTGCTTCACAGGTAATAATAAGTCATCATTCACACTTGACTTTATGCTTGAATATATCTGTCAAGTAAGTCCACGAATCACGGCGGTAGTCGTCTGTACTCTGTTGCAAGAGAGCTTCGAGCGTTTGATCTCCAGAGGAGTGAGTGGAGGTGAGGAAGAATCCTGCAAGGTCTTTATACCACTTTCTCACACCTTTTTCTTCCGAGATCAGAGACCATGCTTCCTCCAGATATTCGTCCGATTTTTGATCTGCACTCATCATCATGCATTTGTCGTGTTGTTTCTGGCTCGGGATGATCGATTAGACATCCATAACAATGTTCTCTGGTCAGGGCAGTAATTCTATCAGCCACGTTCCGTAGCAAAACAGGAGACTAAATGTTTTTCTTGTTCTGGGCCATCTACTAGCCATAAATCCAGTAAACTTCGGAACACTATTTTTCTCTTCTTCTTTTGGTTTTGGATCAAAAACATCGTCATCCACTGGTGGATGGTGACTGCTGTGGTTCACAAAATCCCTCATCTTCGATCTCCATGGGTTCTTTCGTGTTGCATCTTTTTTTTTCTTCTTCTAATAGTCTAGAATCACTTCTCTCAAACTGTTGATTTCTAGAGTATTGTCAAATTCTGCTTACAAGATGACGTTCACGGTGTTGGCTAGAGCTGTAGCAAACTGAAGTTCCACACGAAGTGGGCCTGACTTTATAGGGTGGAAATGTCCTTATCGCTGCCTGGTCAGAAGTGTTATCAAATCCCCACAAAGCATATCCTCCTGCATAATCATCGTACGAAATGCCATGGCTGCTGTTGGTACCTAACTGTCCTGTGGGCTTCAAACAGAGTCAAGTAAGATCGCAAGTAATTTATCTGGGCAAAGTTAGGTTCAAAAGGTACACAACGTCTGGCCATCTCGAGTGACTTCTATCTTGGAGACTGTTGAAGTGTTAGAAGTGAAAAGATTTTGATCGATGGCTAAGTTGAGGAACTGCATTACTGACGATGTCAATCAGCAAAACGTTTGGGGAGCTGTCCTTGGAAGACGTGATTATCGAGTCCAGAGGCAATGGTAAATGTTTTCACTTCCTCTCGTCGCACAGATATTTTGTAGTGGTTCTGCTCAACGTTTGACTGAGTCCTGTTGGCTACTTTAGGTAAGACTTCGACACGGCGCACGTAAAGGCTGGCTTTTTCGATGATGCTTTTGTACTCGTTGGCATGAGCCATCAAAAGGAAGACGGTACTACTTTCGATTCAGTCTCAGCGTACATCCACTCCGTTCAAACAAATACTGTAGTATCATCAATTTTCGTGGGGGACCAATTTTCGTGGTTTTCGTGTTGCCCCGAACCACGAATTTAAATACCCAACGAAAAATTAGCCACGTATGATGATTGTGGCACCCCACCACACCCCCGCTCATTTTCTTACTGGTGTCGTTCCTAGAGATTAAGGAACCCCTACTTGTATTTCATAAATCAACGTCACTACTGTAATTTGGAATAAAATATTAGCTTTTACACGTGTTTGTTTTATTTAAACCTTTAAAAAAGAATTATAAAGCATTTTATATTGTTTCAATGCACACGTGTCGATAAGATATCCGATAGCTGTAATTTCCACTCACTGCCTTAAATCGGTATGCGAGATAGGTAAGGATAGAGAGCAACGAGAAAAAGCATAAGGTATTCAAACACTAGTAATGTTGAAAATGTAAGAAAAGAATAATAAAAAATAATAGTATATGAAAATTAAATTAAATACTTGTTCAAATCGATCCTTCACTCGAGTACAACTGTTGTTAAACAATTTAAATCCTCCTGAAACCACATTTCATTTTATCCATGCATTTTTAATCCAAAAGTACAACAAGCCTGTAAAATACTAGAACTATTGCTTGAAGCACTATTTATTAATGAAACACTACGTATATACACTAATTTCAGCAGAGTATTAAAGCTCACTGATTTTCGGACAAAGCCACTGCATCAACATCGTGTCAATCAAGTCTCAATGTACACAGTTTAAATCCTCCTGAAACCACATTTCATTATCTCCATGCATTTTTAAATCCAAAAGAACAACAAGCCTGTCAAATACTAGAACTATGGCTTCAAGCACTATTATTAATGAAACACTACGTATATACACTAATTACAGCAGAGTATTAAAGCTCACTGATTTTCGGACAAAGCCACTGCATCAACATCGTGTCAATCAAGTCTCAATGTACACAATTTAAATCCTCCTGAAACCACATTTCATTTTTATCCATGCATTTTTAATCCAAAAGAACAACAAGCCTGTCAAATTACTAGAACTATGGCTTGAAGCACTATTATTAATGAAACACTACGTATATACACTAATTACAGCAGAGTATTAAAGCTCACACTTCACTGATTTTCGTACAAAGCCAATGTATCAACATCATGTCAATCAAGTCTCAATGTACACACAAATGCTTGTCAGGTAAATAATCCCCAAATTACAGAATTAAACAATTCCAGCTGTGTTGTTGGCTGCGTCGGCTTCCATTGATGTTATTCACTTGAACAAAAACACGGTGTCAGTATTGAACTTGTCATGTTTTTGATTTGTGCTCATAGATGTGAAAGTATTGTTATAAACATTCAAGTGACCGCCGTTTGCGTCGGCAGAGTTTTATTCTTTTGTATTCTTTATTTTGGGTTTTTTGTAGAGGTTAAACCACGAAATTAAACACTTAGGAATATGCAAACTTTGACAGGCAAAAACCACGAATTTAAGTACCCACGAAAATGTCTTTTTTTTTACAAAACCACTAAAATTGAACCCCACGAAAATAAATGATACTACAGTACTTGTCTTGCAACCACATGTCCAAATGCAAACGATCCATCAGTTCTAAAGTGCGGCCTTGTCTGATTTTTTTCGACGGTCGTTAAATCCCACATTGTGAGGATCGTCATCTGCAGTCACCGCTGTATCGTTGAACTTTTCCGAGGTGTCAGGTTTCCATATCACGGAAGCATTCAAATGGGTGTTCTTGGCTTCTTTCTGTACGTCAAGAGATTTCCAAGTAAGCACGGTAAAGGGTAAGTATCCATGCTGCTGCTGACCAGTTTGTTATTCAAGTACAAAATCTACTTCGCTGAACAAGGAATGCATGAAATTATTGACGGGTGCTACTCTGGCATCCGCATTTAGGATTGGTGTTGTCCGTTTTGATCACTTTGAGTTTCAGGTACAAGTGGCTGCTATTCAGATCGATGTAATCTTCGGTTTGTCCTTTGATTTCAAATTCGACCCATTGGGGATTCTTGCATCGTCATCATGGTGCGGGCACCAAAAATGTATCCTGTGTACCGAGGAGTGGCTCGACAACGAGGACACGGCTTAGGAGATATGTTAAAATCTGCTTTCGGACGGTAGCCCGAATTTTGAAACCCATGGTGACTCGAGGATTGCATGCCTTAAAAGATGCCGCTTTGACGCAAGGAAAATAATTTCTTCAAAACGTCCTCATCGACAAACAAAATCCAAAAAGAAGCCTTTATGGAAAGCATGAAAAAATGTGTTGCTGCAAACTGGAAAAGATCTTTTTGGGTCGCCGAGGCTCCTATAAATTCGATTCGCACTTCTGCCCCTGGCATTACTTCTTCCTCCACTTCACAGCAAGGACAAGGCAGAAAGATATGGTCGACACCCCTTCAGAACTCATAAACCACACGGTGTTCAGAAAAAGAATAAGAAAAGAAGAACGGTCCGAGAATTCGACGTGGTTTGATTTACTAACTGTTGCAAAAATGATGCACCGAGATTCTTGCGAATGTACCAAGTCAGAACTGGATCTATTTGCCATGCCCCCACCATGATGACGATGCAAGAATCCCAATGGGTCGAATTTCATCCTGTATCGTCTTTGACGACTTCAGCTCCTATCGAATTTGAAATCAAAGGACAAACCGAAGATTACATCGATCTGAATAGCAGCCACTTTACCTGAAACTCAAAGTGATCAAAACGGACAACACCAATCCTAAATGCGGATGCCAGAGTAGCACCCGTCAATAATTTCATGCATTCCTTGTTCAGCGAAGTAGATTTTGTACTTGAATAACAAACTGGTCAGCAGCAGCATGGATACTTACCCTTACCGTGCTTACTTGGAAAATCTCTTGACGTACAGAAAAGAAGCCAAGAACACCCATTTGGATGCTTCCGTGATATGGAAACCTGACACCTCGGAAAAGTTCAACGATACAGCGGTGACTGCAGATGACGATCCTCACAATGTGGGATTTAACGACCGTCGAAAAAAAATCAGACAAGGCCGCACTTTAGAACTGATGGATCGTTTGCATTGGACATGTGGTTGCAAGACAAGTACTGTAGTATCATTTATTTTCGTGGGGTTCAATTTTAGTGTTTGTAAAAAAAAGACATTTTCGTGGGTACTTAAATTCGTGGTTTTGCCTGTCAAAGTTTGCATAATACTAAGTGTTTAATTTCGTGGTTTAACCTCTACAAAAACCCAAAATAAAGAATACAAAAGAATAAAACTCTGCCGACGCAAACGGCGGTCACTTGAATGTTTATAACAATACTTTCACATCTATGAGCACAAATCAAAAACATGACAAGTTCAATACTGACATCCGTGTTTTTGTTCAAGTGAATAACATCAATGAAGCCGACGCAGCCAACAACACAGCTGGAATTGTTTAATTCTGTAATTTGGGATTATTTACCTGACAAGCATTTGTGTGTACATTGAGACTTGATTGACATGATGTTGATACATTGGCTTTGTACGAAAATCAGTGAAGTGTGAGCTTTAATACTCTGCTGTAATTAGTGTATATACGTAGTGTTTCATTAATAATAGTGCTTCAAGCCATAGTTCTAGTATTTGGACAGGCTTGTTGTTCTTTTGGATTAAAAATGCATGGATAAAATGAAATGTGGTTTCAGGAGGATTTAAATTGTGTACATTGAGACTTGATTGACACGATGTTGATGCAGTGGCTTTGTCCGAAAATCAGTGAGCTTTAATACTCTGCTGTAATTAGTGTATATACGTAGTGTTTCATTAATAATAGTGCTTGAAGCCATAGTTCTAGTATTTGACAGGCTTGTTGTTCTTTTGGATTAAAAATGCATGGATAAAATGAAATGTGGTTTCAGGAGGATTTAAACTGTGTACATTGAGACTTGATTGACACGATGTTGATGCAGTGGCTTTGTCCGAAAATCAGTGAGCTTTAATACTCTGCTGAAATTAGTGTAAATACTAGTGTTTCATTAATAATAGTGCTTCAAGCAATAGTTTCTAGTATTTTACAGGCTTGTTGTACTTTTGGATTAAAAATGCATGGATAAAATGAAATGTGGTTTCAGGAGGATTTAAATTGTTTAACAACAGTTGTACTCGAGTGAAGGATCGATTTGAACAAGTATTTAATTTAATTTTCATATACTTATTATTTTTTATTATTCTTTCTTACATTTTCAACATTACTAGTGTTTGAATACCTTATGCTTTTTCTCGTTTCTTCTCTATCCTTACCTATCTCGCATACCGATTTAAGGCAGTGAGTGGAAATTACAGCTATCGGATATCTTATCGACACGTGTGCATTGAAACAATATAAAATGCTTTATAATTCTTTTTTAAAGGTTTAAAATAAAACAAACACGTGTAAAAGCTAATATTTTATTTCCAAATTACAGTATTGACGTTGATTTATGAAATACAAGTAGGGGTTCCTTAATCTCTAGGAACGACACACAGTAAGAAATGAGCGGGGGTGTGGTGGGGTTGCCACAATCATCATACGTGGCTAATTTTTCGTTGGGTATTTAAATTCGTGGTTCGGGGCAACAACGAAAACCACGAAAATTGGTCCCCCACGAAAATTGATGATACTACAGTATTTGTTGAACGGAGTGGATGTACGCCTGAGACTGAATCGAAGTAGTACCGTCCTTCCATTTGATGGCTCATGCCAACGAGTACAAAAGCATCATCGAAAAAGCCAGCCTTTACGTGCGCCGTGGTCGAAGTCTACCTAAAGTAGCCACGACATCAGTCAAACGTTGAGCAGAACCACTACCAAGTATCCTGTGCGACGAGTGGAAGTGAAAACATTTACCATTGCCTCTGGACACCGATATCACGTCTTCCAAGGACAGCTCCCCAAACGTTATTCTGATTGACATCGTCCAGTAATGCAGTCCTCAACTTAGCCATCGATCAAAATCCTTTTCACTTCTAACACTTCAACGTCTCCAAGATAGAAGTCACTCGAGATGGCCAGACGTTGTGTACCTTTTGAACCTACACTTTGCCCAGATAAATTACTTGCGATCTTACTTGACTCTGTTTGAAGCCACAGGACAGTTAGGTACCAACAGCAGCCATGGCATTTCGTACGATGATTATGCAGGAGGATATGCTTGTGGGGATTTGATAACACTTCTGACCAAGGCAGCGATAAGGACATTTCCACCCTATAATGTCAGGCCCCACTTCGTGTGGAACTTCAGTTTGCTACAGCTCTAGCCAACACCCGTGAACGTCATCTTGTAAGCAGAATTTGACAATACTCTAGAAATCAACAGTTTGAGAGAAGTGATTCTAGACTATTAGAAGAAGAAAAAAAAAGATGCAACACGAAGAACCCATGGAGATAGAAGATGAGGGATTTTGTGAACCACAGCAGTCACCATCCACCAGTGATGACGATGTTTTTGATCCAAAACCAAAAGAAGAAGAGAAAAATAGTGTCCGAAGTTTACTGGATTTATGGCTTGTAGATGGCCAGAACAAGGAAAAACATTTAGTCTCCTGTTTTGCTACGGAACGTGGCTGATAGAATTACTACCCTGACCAGAGAACATTGTTATGGATGTCAAATCGATCATCCGAGCCAGAAACAACACGACAAATGCATGATGATGAGTGCAGATCAAAAATCGGACGAATATCTGGAGGAAGCATGGTCTCTGATCTCGGAAGAAAAGGTGTTGAGAAAGTGGTATAAAGACTTGCAGGATTCTTCCTCACCTCCACTCACTCCTCTGGAGATCAAACGCATCGAAGCTCTCTTGCAACAGAGTACAGAGACTACCCGCCGTGATTCGTGGACTTACTTGACAGATATATTCAAGCATAAAGTCAAGTGTGAACTGATGACTTATTATTACCTGTGAAGCAAGAAAAAAAGAAATGGATACCTGGGAACTTCATTACCTGTTGACTCGCAGTTCGTACACTTCTTCTTGGAATCCTGTGGGTCTGTGCTTAAAGATGAACTTCTGTATCGCAAACCTAAAGACGTTCATGCCTAAGTCATCAATACCGACGACAGTCATCGACCAGGAACCCATTGAATAGCAGTGTACTTTCCAAACGATTACAGTGTTGAATGTTTTGATTCTTATGGATTACCTCCTTTGGAAGACGATATCATTGACTTTAGGAGAAGAAATGCTGTGTCCACTAGATTCAACAATGCCAGATTACAAGGATCCGATTCTATGGTGTGTGGACTATACTGTGTACATTTTCTTCATCAATGCAGTCTCGGATATTCCTAAGAACATTTAGTGACTTGTTTTGATAGGGAGTATGCTACAAACGAAGCTAAAGTAGAAAGATGGTTTTGTGAACATTATGGTTATCTCTTGTCTTTAGCTCAGAAACGTAGTGTGCATCCAGAACCAAATAATTTAGAACAGTGGAAGTCCAGTTTGACTTCCCAACGTTGTCAACCTTGTAAATACGTTCATGTTTGAAAAATGTTTGTTTGTTTGTGTTTGCATTTTGTGTTAGAGAAGCTTCTTATTATGTATTAAAAAATGTTGATTTTTGAAAAAAATGGTGTTGTGTTGTTTTATGAATTGAAAAAAATGAAATGGATATGCTCTTTCACTTCTTTCTTTCGATCTGAGGTACCTACTCTTTCACATTTCTCTCTATCGATCTGAGACATGTTTTCCATCGCGTCCGCGCTTCAAGCATATAAAAAGCGGTGCGCTTGGCAGTCGGGTCACTTCATTATTTTCTGTTTGTTCATTTTTATTTTCTGCATTGTTTTCCTAAGTTTAACCGGTGTAAAAATTGATTTATTGTTTTTTGTTTTGTTTTTTAATTTGTATTATGTATTTATACTTTTTGTTTTTAAACAGACAAATTGCACAAATTGCACTGGATTAATTTGCTAGTCTCTATTTTTTTTTCAAACAACGGTAGCACAGGAGTTATAATAAATTACTATTATTCACCTCGACAATTGGGCGAGACTTATTCGACCGTAAGGCTTCAACGTACTCAAGGTGACAGAAAATCTCGCTGTGATCTCTACAACTTGAGTATATGCAAGGATTCTGTCCAGGTATATGCCAGTATGGTTCCTAGCACCTGTTTGTAGAGCCCGGCTTGAAATCCCACAGCGCGCTCTACCAAGGATATACGACAAGGAAAAATAACAACAACAATAACAATTTTGGCGCCAAAAATATTCTAGACAAAGGAAATGAAATGTTTACTGTTTTGGATACCGAATGTTCTATATTTTGCTATCCGTTGTTCAGGGAGATATTTTAGTCATGTTATTATTCATAGAAAACGCAAGGTTAGTCAGAAAATGAGTAAGACAGTATACTTAGTTGTTGCCACGAATGCGGAGTTTAGATCCGTAGGTTTAGTTTGTGAAATTTCCTAATTTACCTTATTTATCTTATTCCCTTAAAGTCGATGATGGCGATGAAAGCTGGTTGGCTGGCTGGCTGGCTGATTGATGACGGCTGGATGGCTGGATGACTGGATAGATGTGTGTATTTAGGCTGGTTGGCTAGATGGCTGGATCGGCAAAATGGCGGTGGTTAAATCTTTAGCTCTAAACCGTGTGGTCTACCGCTGCCTGCAAGAAGAACGCTTGAATCGTTGCTGCTTAGGTGAGGGCCCCCTAAGCCCGGCTTAGAAGGTGATCCCCCGGTCCCTAAGCGGTCAGCGGGTTTTTAGAGTGAAGAAAATAGGCTTATTTTCTTCACGGTTTAGAGTACACGTCTGCACTTCAAGGGCCACAAGTTACGAATGAAAATAGATCAAAGGGCATAACAGCCACTACACCCACGCACTTAGGCACAATCGTAACAAACCCAAAAGGTGGCATACGGGAAAATACCCTGAACTTCACATCCGTATTATCACCCTCGAACAAGGATCAATCACAAACTGAAATCCAACTAAATAACTCATCAAAGGGCATGAGTCCAAATATGGATGACACCATACCAGGGTTAGGCTCCCCAGTAGACGGCAGCTGTAACCGCACAAACCTGTATGTCGGTACCCCATTAACAATGTCACCGATCATATACTACAACATGCCCCACTCGCCTGATGCAGAAGTCATAATAAAAGGGCATCAATATGATTATGATACAGGCAGCTTCATAGACTTAAACACTACTAGACCAATAGGAAAACCCAACCCAAATATACAATTAGTCGTAACTCTACTAGTTGGGGGTGGGGAGGGGGTGGAGGGGGATAGCTCCTGAACCCACCCATGAAAAAACCAGTATGCAGATAGACACTCAAAATAAGGAGGGGGAAAAAGGGCAGTTTAGACCAAACACATATGCCCTAGCATTACAGAACGGAGGAGTAAACCAGAAACAAATAAATAAGGAGGAGTCAAAACAAATTAAAGCTTCAACACCAAACGCTTCAAAAACAATAAACGCTAAAGTACATCTTAGTCAAGTAGTAGGCCCCTCAAAAGTAGGGATAGAGACAGATGAATGGAAACAGGCCATATCAGTCCCGGACATACAAGAACACTTTGAAATACAAACGAGTCCACTGTGCAAAGGAAAGGGGAAACAACCAATGAAAGGAGGCCCCAAAAATAAATCATCAAACAAAACAATTAAAAACACCAGTAAGCAATCAGAAAACAAAATTAATTTAGGAGTAGGAGAAAAAAAGCAGCAACAACACATGCAAAGGAAAGAAACAAAGGAAAAACCAGAACAATCAAAAACAGGTAACAAATCCCAAACAGAGGGCCCCGTAGGAAAAGCACCTCCCCCCGCAGACACCAAAACAAAGACTAACAAAATTGACCTAAAAAAAAAAACAAAATTCACATACCACCCAAAAGAACTAACAGTATACATCCAAAGTCCTGTGCTAAACATGAATGCAATAAGTGACAGAAGCATAATGACGGAGTTCAAAAAACACAAGGGAGAACGTTCCAAATAATACACATCAAAGAACGATATATCATAATAAGATCCTCCACGGCCATACAAGTTTCAAAATATGTAGAGGTATAAAAAAATTGGCAAATATAGAGTAACAACTACTCGCCATAACAACGCAACCCCCAATAAACAACAAGCAAACAGCCCAACTCAACTATTCAAGAAAGTCATCAGATTGGATAAAACTCACACGCCAAATAAAATTATACAAGATATTAAGAAATATGGCCAAAACATTGAAAAAGTAGTACCCCTGTCAAACAACGATGGCGAAAAATCAACAGCAGTAATCTTGTATTTCAATCAAAAGCCACCAGAAATGGTACGTGCGGGAACACTGGGAAATTATGCTCGTCTACTAGAGTATAATAACAAACCACGCTTCTGCAGCAAATGCCATGGGTGGGGTCACTTCACCCAAAAATGCACGATTCGACCTAGATGCAAAGTGTGGAGGTAACTATCAAGGAAAATGTAAATATGTAGGTCAGAAGTGAGCAAACTGCAGCAAATCGCACCACCCAAAATCACACGACTGCCCGTACAGAATTAAGGAAATACAAGCAATAGAAATCATGTCACAAAAACAAGTATCATACCAGGCAGCAAAAAAACAACTTCAGGATGGCCATAAATCATCAAAACAAACAAACCGCACAGACCACAGCAAGAATCAATAAGAGACAACAAAAAACCAAACCCTAATATAGAAATAAAATCAAATCCACAATTAACAGCACCAAAAAACAGAACAAACCCTCAGCAAGAAAAAGAAAATAAACAATAACAAAATCTGCCACAAAACATCAGAAAAACAAACAGTAAATAAATCAAAACCACAAGTACTTAACAACAGTCCTAAAAACAACCAATCCAACACCGAAATCAAATCCGCAAGAACCGAAAAACCCAATACAATCTCAACCTGAACCGACCACAAATAAAAGTATCAATAGAAGTACCAATCAGGTGCCAATAATCCAAATTCTAGAACTAATCCGGGATATAATTAATAGGGTACTGAAACTAAATAAGGACAATCAAGTACCTGCAGAGGCCGTACTCAACCTAATAGAAACACATACCAACCTACGGATTAACACTCGGGCACCTGGGCCTTTATCTAAAAAAGATGGAAATCAAAACCCCAAAACTAGGATGAACCCCCAATGGAGTCCAAAGAAATAATCCGTATTTGGCAGTGGAACTGCAGGGGGATCCGCTCCAATATCCCGGAACTGATTATAAAAATTCAAACTGAAATCAACAAACCAGATATTGTGTGCCTTCAGGAGACGCACTTGAGCTAGCAAATAACAAATCCTCCCAAAATTCCAGGATATTCAATATGTTATGTAAAAAACAGACCAAATGGAAAGAAGGGGGGAGGTCTGGCAACATTTGTCAGCGACGCTCTATCGAGCGAGTCTGTTGAAGGTACAAACCAAACAACAAACCCCGATCAACTGCCGGAATTTTTTATTACAAAAATTTACACTGACGGCAACCCAATAATGGTGGTAAATATACATGACTCAGGAGGGGGGCAAATGATAAAACCTGAAACATACCAAAATCTTATTAGTGAGTTAGGAGAAAACATCGTTATCTGTGGTGATTTCAACGCGCACAGTGAACAGTGGGGGGGGGGGGAACCCATTTGGATAGTAGGGGTGGTGGTATTGAGAAGTAGATCATGCTATCAAACCTAGTGATATTAAATGATGGCTCTCCCACTAGAGTCAATCCTGTAAATGGAACTATGTCTTCCATTGATCTAACGTTATGCTCACCCAAGATTGCGGAAGTCGCGGATTGGGATGTAGACCAATCGAGCACACTAGGCAGTGACCACTTCCCAATATTAACAACAATACACCTAAAAGTGCACAAAAACTACACCACAACTACACCCAAATGGAGATTTGATAAGGCTGACTGGGGGACGTTTCGTTCTCTATGTGAGGGGATGACTGGGGGACGTTTCGTTCTCTATGTGAGGGGATGGACAGTGCCATGCTATGTAACGACAATGTTAACACCTACAACGAAAACATCGTCAAAATGCTTTCGTCGGCAGCGGAACGGTGCATCCCCAAAACAGGAGAGCGAGGCAACAAAAGATCAGTCCCCTGGTGGAACGAAGAATGTAGGCAGGTCATACGAGAAAAGAAAACAGCCCTAAATAAATTCAGGCACTCCAAAATTTCCGATGATTTCCTCGCCTATAAGGAAAAAGAGAAATTAGCTAAAAATACCATCTTTAAAGCTAAACAGAACTCATGGAAGGAATTCTGCTCAACATTAAACCATAAAGCAAACTCTAAGCAAGTGTGGGCAAAGATTAAACAAATTAGGGACAAAGCTACCTTCTCTACCCCAAAGCTCCCCGGACTCATCACTGATGGGGAGAAAGCCGCAAAATTAGCCTCCCACTTTGCCGAAATGAACAGTAATTCTAACCACTCAGAAAAGTTCCAAAAATATAAAAACAAAATAGAGAAGGAACAACCCCGATTGTTCACAGATAGAGGAAACCACTCAAGCCCCCTAAATATAGATTTCACAGTATATGAGTGGCGGAAAGCACTCAGTAAAAAAAAAACCACGTCTCCCCGTGAGGACCAACTAGGCTATGAAATCTATAAAAAAATCTCCCGGAAAATATTGAACTGCCGATATTGGGTCTGCTGAATCTGATTTGGCAATCGGGGGAAATACCGACACGCTGGAAACAAGCGGTTGTCATCGCAATCCCGAAACCCGGAAAAGATCCAGCGGATATCGGTTCGTACAGACCAATCTCCCTCACTAATAACATCTGCAAAATCATGGAAACAATGATAAATAATAGATTGAAGCACCACCTGGAGAGTAAAAATTTCATATACCAAAATCAAAGCCGTTTCCGTAATAAAAGATCAATAATTGACCAATTAGTACGGTTGGAGTCCAGCATAAGACTAGCTTTTAATTCCAAAAGGAAAAGTGATCGCTATCTTATAGCAGTATTCCTTGACCTAGAAAAAGCATACGATCTTATTTGGACAAAGGGTCTAATCGCAAAACTGAATCATTATGGAATTACAGGCAGCCATGCATAAATGGATATCAAATTTCTTATCAGGCCGAAAAATCCAAACCAGGGTGGGCAACAGCTTCTCCGAAACAATTGAACTAGAAAACGGTACACCCCAAGGTAGCGTCCTAAGCCCTACCCTTTTTAACATCATGATTAATGACCTAGATCGGTCAGTCGACCCTACTTATCTGGATCTCTCACAATTTGCTGACGATAGTGGAATCTGGAAAGCGGGAAACCCCTCCAGTGAAACTGTGGTCAGACGATTGCAGATGGGACTGGATAGGATTGGTCGATGGGCCGATAGGTGGGGCTTCAAACTATCACCAGGTAAAACAGTAGGAGTCATGTTTACACCAAAAGTAAACTTAAAGAAACAACCACCGAAACGAAACCTAAATGGTAGGATGATTAAATTTGAAAAGGTGGCTAGGTTCCTAGGGATGCTATTCGATGAGAATCTGACATGGAGCAACCATATAACCGAGCTAGTGAGACGGTGTGGACAAGATCTGAACCTTTTAAGAAACCTAAGGGGCACTGATTGGGGGACAGATCAGACCACACTTCTCACACTGTATAGGTCACTTATCCGATCCAAAATTGATTATGGATACCAGGTGTACGCATCGGCCCGACCATACATACTTAAAAAATTGGATAGCATACAACATAAAGCCCTTGTTATCTGCACCAGTGCTCTCAGTAGCACATCTAGGGACGAATGTAGGATTCTAACAGGGGAACCACAACTAAACGTAAGACGAGAGGAGTTACTCCTGAGGTATGCGACCAGGATTTCAATCCATGATAAGTCGCACCCTGCAAAAGCTATAATAGAGAAATGCAATAAGCCCTTTCCGACACAAACTTTGCAAGAGTTTGCCAGGAGGAAAAAAATCCATGACCTTAAAAAGGAATTAGACATCCCTAATTTACAAGCGGAAGTCATACAATATCCGGATCCCGCACCATGGAATATTAAAACACCGAAAATAAACTTAAATGCACTGTCTTATGGAAATAAACAAGAGCAACCCATAGAAATAGGTGCTAAAATTCTCTCTGAAATAGAAAGTAGGTATGAGGGATACATCCAAATATACACGGATGGCTCTAAATCCCCAGATCCAGGACGGACTGCAGCAGCAGCAGTGATCCCTGAGAAAAACATCACCCTGGGGGCGAGGCTACCAAATGGCTGCTCAATTTATACGGTCGAATTTTGGGCTATTATCCAAGAAATCCAATGGATACAAACTAGCCAAACACCGAAAGCAGTCATAGTTAGCGACTCCCTCAGAGTGCTGCGGACTCTGGAATCAGGTAACTCAACCAATCGAGAAAACATGGTTAGAGAAGTCTACTTAAGACTAAAAACCCTTGAACAAAACAATCAGATTGTAGAATTCATGTGGGTGCCCTCCCATATAAACATCCCTGGAAATGAGAGGGCAGATAAAGAAGCAAAAAATAAACTTAACGACCCAGAAGTGCACCACCTGGACTACAGCATATATGAGATCTACAGCATAATAACACAAAAAATTGAACAAAAATGGCAGGGGGAATGGGACAGTACACAAAAAGGGCGCATATTATATAATATACGCAAACAGGTTTGTAGAAATATCGTGTTCCCAAACCTGGCAAATCCGATTGATATCAAAATCATAAATAGAATAAAAACCGGCAAAACACTCCTGGCCAGCAGTTTTGTAAGATTTGTGCCAGGGATAAAAGAGAAAGGAATCAACTGCCCTCACTGTCCCACCCAGAGACGCTAAACCATGTATTCAATGAGTTCCCAAAGTACAATGAAGCAAGGAAAAAATTCCAGGAAAAACAAGAACAACTGAAAACCACAACCCAATATCCGAATTTCCTTAATACAGGAACCAACAAGACAAACATCAACCTAGTGTATGCAAACATCCTGTGCTACATTTCGGACATAGGAAAAAGAGGACGAATTTAACCCCCGGTTAGAAATATCAAAGTAAGTTCATACTAAGGGAAAGAGGTAAAAGAAAGGCAACAACAATAACAACAATAACCAAAATGTAAAACCATGGCAAACCCGAACAGTCCTAAGCGGGAGAGGAGGGGCCCTTCCCAGGGAGGAAGGGATTGGCATACCGGGACCATTAGGGGCCCAGGTGCGTCGCAAAGGCGATCCAATCTCAGCCCTCTTGGGGTGGAGAGTCTCCACTCCCATAGATATGACTTAGGGGCAAGTCAAACCGCAAACAGCAACTTAACGCACTAACGACATTGCGAATCATGTAAAACCATGGCAAGCCCGAACAGTCTAAAGCGGGAGAGGAGGGGTCCTTCCCAGGGAGGAAGGGATTGGCATACCGGGACCATAAGGGGCCCAGGTGCGTCGCAAAGGCGATCCAATCTCGGCCCCCTTTGGGGTGGAGAATCTCCACTCCCATGGATATGACTTAAGGGCAAGCCAAACCGCAAACCAAAACTCAACTAACCAAATTTTCAACATCAGAATATCATTAATAACAGACAAATCATGTTTTTTCTTCTCTCTCTAATACTAACGAATGGTAAAGGCTTCCGGCAGAAAACACAAGGGATAACATAGAACAACCTGACCTATCAAAACTTTAGCACAATATAAGGTGGTCCTAAGCCCAGGCCATCAGGCCCAGCCGCACAAGGTGGCAACTATTGAACATACTAGAATAATAAAACTTGACCCTGTAAACTGGCCCATAACAAAATCAAAAATATACGGTGGCCTAAGACCAGACCACTAGGCCCTACCGCAGAATGCGGTAACTGATGGATTAAACGCCGCAAAAATTAAGAAACTCGTACAAAAGGGTAAGCATATGCACCTGACGGGAGGAAAACACTAATTAAGACCCAATTCAAATTATATTATATAAGGTGGTCCCAAACCCAGACCATCAGGCCCCGCCGCACAAGGTGGCATCAAACTAACAAACCCATCGAACTGACCCAAAAAAATTAAGCTTATAAGGTGGTATCAAGTCCAGACCACCAGGGCCCTACCGCACAAGGTAATAACTACTTCTGGAATCACCCTTACAGCAGGTAACAGAGATTAAGTGCTTGTGCATATGCTTACTAAAAATAAGATGTCAACCCCTTGGATCGTACCGGACATCTATCTATCTATCTATAACATAACAAATCTTAACCCACTCCAACTAACCCAAACCTTCAGCCACAAATGCCGTGTTTATTCAAAATTATTTTTTTTTTTTAAAAATCTAAGATAAGGTGCAAGACGACGATTTTCTTGATTTGGCAAAATAAACACAAAATGTTTAACCTTGGACCAGTTGGAGCCATCCTGGAACGTCAAGGCGCCATCTGCAGCTCTTTTCCGCTTTTTCCATGAGTAACTGATAAGTGTGCGGTGCACACAATAAAGCAGTAAATTAAACATTGCATGGTGTGCAAACTAACAACTCGTACATGGCCGAATGGCCGCGCACGAGTATAATTTAAATTAAGTAAGTAAGTCGGGTCACTGGTCATTGATTCAGTCAGCAACCAGCCGTCAGAGGAGTAACACCATGCTAGAGTAACATCACGCCGCACCTTGCTGTTGGATGAGTAGGGGAGGGGGCCACCTGTGAGTCTACGGACTGCCTCGTGTGCTCGTAATGACCAGCCTACTACTTGTTAATTACAAGGAAGTCAGGGGCATACCTGTATATACGAAGCAGAACGACACAGAGAAGACCGACCTACCCCGCCACCAGTAGTCGAGGAGTACAAACGAGTGGCCCCGGTGGTAACATAGAACACTGGGGGATACCATCGGGAAGTACCCCGACGCAGCGAGAGCGAAGATACAGAATGCAGTATGCTGGAGGGAGAGGCAAGAGCCACTACACCTGGAACTGCTGCATATGACGGCAGGGGAAGTCAGCCTGCCCGAGGAGGAAACCTGGGAGCTTGAAGTTCGCCGTCCTCTTTGTCGCAGACTGATCAAAATTGCCTGACTGTATGGGGTTTTCCTTTCGAATTTTTGAAAACAAATTTTGATTAGATTCTTTATATCACAAATTTGACTTACTTTGATCCACCGTCAAAAAGACAACCTCTAATTTAGTAATTTGTGCGTGATACTAAAATGATATGAGTAACTTGTACTCGCTTATTGGTATTATTATTTTTAGAAAATTATGTACACTATGTACGCAAAATTTATAACTGAATGGTTTGAATAAATAAAGAAATTTGTAACTCCAAAGAATTGCCATAATTAAATATGTGGCTAACACGTAATTGGTTTTAGGGACAGCCCGACTTAGCTAACTGGGCAGAATTTGATCATGTACGTTCATGGCGTTTGAGTTCTCCGTCACGCTTCGCGTCCCTTGCCTAGCCCGTGCTGCCTGTCACTCCAGACATCAACCTGTAAACATTGTGGTTCTAGTCCTATGTACAGGTATAAACAATTATACACACACCCCAATATCGCGCCTTCAATGAACCCTCTTACGGGGGAAACCTTGCAGCGATGGAGGGGTGTGATAATAACGTGTCAAGTGTGTTGCAAGCTAGCAACACACTTGACCACAATTAAATAGTGTGCTTTGCACACATCCTAACCCCCTAAATGTGTATTGTACATGTGAATGAGTAGGTATTAGAACAGGCATGTGCAACCTACGGCCGCTTATTTACATCATAGGGTGCCTTTCAAAATCGCTTGTCCGTCCCGCGCCCTGGAGGAAGTTGCACATGCCTGTTTTAGAATAATGCAGCTGTAATGGCTTTTAGGGTGGATAATACTAACAGTTTCTGAAGCTGATTTTTATTGACAATAATTTGAAGAAGAAAAAAGAGAAAATACCTTTGGTTCTGATCAACTCATTATGGTTCCTCTGCTTAGCTAGCACAGAAAGGAATGTTCTGTATTGTTTTATGTACGTTATGCCCTGTCGCAAGGGCCAATGTTTTGTAGGTCACAATCACTTTGGCAGGAACTTATTTTTGCATTGCCGCTGGAGACTAGGAAAAGTTTTGTAGAGATGAGCTATGTAATCCGTAATTACGTTCTGCTTGTCAAAGAGTTCTGATAGATCAGTAAATAAAAACACAAAATCGTACTTTTCGAATTTGCCACGTTTTGTTTATATATTGCAGGAGGCATACCTAATTGTTTCAACCGGTATCTTTTAACCTCAGTAACACCTAGTCACGATCATGATTTTACATAAATCTGAGGGTCCTTACAGAGCATCATAAATGTATAGGGAAAAGTAAGAAGTGTCATTTATGTTCATCTCAAAATATTTGTACGCATTTCCACTAATTCCTCATGCATAACCATAACATAACACAGAACATTCTCTCTCTCTCTCTCTCTCTCTTAATATTAATCCATGAAAACAACGGGGCTATAATTAATTTTTAGTATAACAACAAAGCAAGTGCTTAGAGTTTTCCCCTAAAACCTGACGGGAAAACTTCTACTGAATTGACTATTATTCGTGTGGTACCACTTTTCGTGGATTCCGTAGTTGCCACAAACTTCAAATATACAGACCCAACGAAAAATTATCCGTCTATGAAGACAACAGCACCCCATCACAATCAAAGGCATATACACGAATTCATAAACTGACGAAAAAGTGTTCATTTTTGCTGTTGTTGTTGTTGTTGTGCAATTTATGAAGTCACATTATAATGGGCAGCTATGTAATATTTTGAAGTGGACTTCTGTAATTGTAAAGGGAACGGCAATTTACTGTGAGCCAGATATATAGACCGATTTAAACAATAACTGTACACTGTGTAACTGATTGCCGATCTAATTTCTGTCTTGTTGTGCGTGTGTGTTTTTTTTTTCTTACATTAAATGAATAAATTAGAGAAAAATAGATGTTTTAGGTAGTACTTTTATTTCCACTCTTCTAAACATACAGAAATGCGACTTACAAATGCTCTTTTACATATTATTAATCAATCACGGCTACATTTGCAAACAAAGAAATGCGTTTGCAATCTGTAAGTCGCCTGTTGGTGTTGTGATATTAAGATTGCGTCAGACATTGCTTATTTGCATAAAATCGCCGTTCGTTGCATAACGTGTGATATTACTTTATGAGACATAATGTCTTTAAAGCTGGCACTTAGTGTAGTGCATTACATTTTGTAACGTCCGTATTTAGTCAGTACTCTGAATTTCTAGATTAGCCACCAGGAGGACAGGGGCTACTTAAACAAAGTGTGACTCATATTAGTTAGAGATTTCGGGTGGGAACGAGACTGTGTGATTTGCTAAAATCGCATTTTGCTTGACAGTTGACACAAAAAAAAAAACAAAGAAAAAAAAAAAAAAACAACCTGCGAATGGAAATCGACATTGGGGTAGATTAAAGATACATGTTAACACCGTGTACACCGGAGATAAAATTTGGGAACTGTTATGATATTTTGAAATAATACACTCTTTGATGGATCGACAAATTTGTCAAACATTGATATCATAGTGGAAGAAACACAATTTTTTTAAACTTACGACTTTTATTTTTTTAAGAAAAAGAAGAAAAAAAGCAACTTGTTTTTGCTGGTAGTCGACAATTTATATTTAAAAAATCACAGAGTAGGAAAAATTAACTTTTGATAGGTGGAACGTTCTTTAAACATTGTTTTAGTTTATCAGCAGATCTATGTTTTCTGATAGCTGTTGAGACTAAAATTTGTTACTGATAAATTTCTACTTGCCTGAGGCTTACGTAAAGGTTCTTTTATAAGATCCTTAGCCTTTCTCAAGGCGGTGACTTGAGAACTGGGCCCATAAAATACTCGGCCCATTCCATAACAAAGTCGGCCAACTACAGATACGGTCCATACAAATTTAATTAAAACGTCGGTCCATAATAAAGTCGGCCCATTGCAGATTCGGTCCATGCAACAACAACAAAAATGTCGGTTTCAGCAAACTGTGATCCTTACCTTTGATCTTGCATGGTTTTGTAACATTTGGGTTTTATTTTTTTTTTGGTTTTTGTTGTTGTTGTTATTCTTACCTTTGATCTTGTATGTACTTTTTTGAATGTTTGTAATTTTAGGTTTGTGATCCTTTACCTGTGATCTGGTACGTATTTCTTTTTTGGTGATCCTTACCTTTGATCTTGTTTGGCGTCGTAACACTTGTCGTTATTGAACAATAAATATTTATTATAAACAGTTACCTTATTTTGCAAATGGGCATTTTGAGTACAAAAGAAATAAAAAAAAATGAATTATAAACATGTTATTTACTAACTAATTAGTTAATCATTAAAAAAGGGCGGGGGAAACAGTTACCTTCTTTTGTAAATGAGCATTTTGAGTAAAAATAATAAAGAAAAAAAAATTCGCCTTTGATCGTTGCATCAACCGCCGATATATATATATATATATATATATATATATATATATATATATATATATATATATATATATATATATATATATATATATATAAAGAAACCATCAAAGATTTTTAAAAAGATATGAAATGACCGTTTACAAAGTACATTACATCCACATTACTATTATGTAAATTGTGGGCCGAATACATAATGGGCCGATTTGGGTAGTTCGATTTCGTTATGGGCCGGGAACGTTAGTGGGTCGACTCAGCTTTGGGCCGAGTAGTCCCGGAATCCTTAAGGCACACACTTCAATCAATCCGTGAAGGGGGGTTTGTGGTTGGAAAGGGGGGGGGGGGGGCGAAGTTGAAACATTTCCAATGATTAGCTAATTGCTGGGAGAGGGCATTTTTTATTACTAATATATTTATGTAACGAACCTTAGATTGTGACGAATGGAAAGTAGAACAGGAAACTTTAATCAATGGCAGACAAAATGAGTTTCTATATATTTTTCTCTCTACAGATGGCAATAGAAACAATAATCAATGCTATCTATCAAATAGAAAATGATGGAAACGTTGGTGCGTCGTAGTTTCAGGTTTTAAGTTATTTTGATAGAAACGACTGTTATAATGATGCCAGGGAAAATTCTTGCAATGAATAGTATTAACTGCATTAAACTCTATTGTGATCGCTAACAACGGTCGAATGCTACTGTATAGCATCTTCCTCTAAAATGGCATTTACACCAAACTTCGATTTGAAATTAATAAAACAATTGCGATAACGTCAAGATGTGATTTTGAACCTATCTGTTTCGTCATTTCTGACATCATGACGTCACATCTTGGCATTTTAAAGCAAGCGTCTGGCATCAAAAATAATAATTACGAAGTCTATGTAATTACTTTCATTGTTTCATTTATGTTTATAATCAGTATTAAATATATGAATTTATCATACGGCTACTGGGTTATTTAGATCTATATACCCATATCATATTTTCCAATATTACACACGTTTAATAACATCCAATGACATAACGAATCATGGCAGGACAATATATAATGTGAAGGTGTAATGACCAATGCAGTGGCTGCGCGAGGAGTGGGGCATTGCCCCTGGGCGCCAGGCGAAGGGGGGGGGGGGGGGCTCCGACGGGAGTTTTTTTTTTTTTTTGAAGCTGTAACCGGGGCTTAAATGGCGGGGGATGGAGGTTGGCAGGTTGGCAACTGACATAAAAACTGTTCTCTGTGGCAAAGTAGGGGCGCCACTAAAGAACATTGCCCCCGGGCACTTCGAACCCTTGGCCGCCACTGGATCAAGGCATTCAAATGTAATTTAAAGTAAATTCTTTATACTAGTTTTGCGGTCCTTATGGGTAACATTGGTATTTATATATAATATCATCTTACATTCGAGATCATTTCAGATGAAATTTATGAAATACGTTGAATGTTTTAAATCTTTTGCGATTTCCTAATCATTCTACTAGTTTCATAGATTTCAGCTGAAAAAGGCACTCGTGTAAGACCATCTACTGTTATAATTTTTTGTTATTGAAAAACACTTTGCTTTCAAAAAAAGAAAACTTCATTTTGTCCTGCCCTAAAATTCATGTACCTGTTTTGTCTATATTACACTAGTTGGCCCCGTAAAATGAACACTGCTATCTTGACCTCTATTTCAACTTTTTGGAACTGTACATGAGAGATACTGCTGCATCTCGTCAGTGCGTAACTACGGAAACGTTATTCTGAATGCTTTTCTGACCAACCTGGAACTTTTAGATTAGTGCTGAAATCACCAGTGTTATATAATTTGTTCCGCCACTTATCTGCAGTTTAAAGCTGGGAGTATTATACAAGTAGAATAACAGATAAACACTTCTGTTAAATGAGCAAGCTCGCACTATTACATTTTCAGACTAAAGTTTCTGTTTCACTCGTTTATGAACAATTAAAAACATGCAGATTAGTAACATAGAATAAATAAATTCTTCAGCCCAATATTCAGATTTCATTTTTAACGAATGATAATTTGTATGCTTACTTTCCAGTCTAATATTAAAAGTCTGTCAAGAAAACAACGAAATAAAAAACGATAATCTTATTATTTTTAAAACACAGAAGTGCCTTTTTTTTACAAAGCCAAAGCAGGACAGTTACATTATACATGCAAAAACAAAATTGAATAAAGCCAAATACGTTTCTTTGCATTTTAAGATACATTTAATTGTCTAGGCTTTGTTCTTCGTGTGCAAGTTGGTAAAGAAATAAGGCCATTGCAGTGTAAAAACCTGTCAGGCGTTAAAGCAGACACAAATCCCTGTATAGTAAGTACCAGTTCAAAGGCATAAAGTTGAAGATTCAACTTTCAGTTGACTTACGTAAAACCAACCCCAGCTCGTGGGTGTAAATAGAATGATTGTATAAGCACTTCTTGTTACACAAAGACAGATTTTGGAAAACTGTTTCCTGTTGCATATATAAATCTCACCCTTATGACCCGTATGCTATCATGTTTTGGTGATATAACTTCCAGTTTAAAATACGCAATGAATGAAAAAAATTGAAGAAACTTATGTGCATAGAGTGTGCACCATCAGTGTGCATAATCAAGGTACACTTTGTGCCGATTCACTATTGGCCAATAAACGTTATGCTGCGTCAAAATCTATGAGAAAGAAATAATTTAAATGCTTTTCTGTTTATCAAACTTTTGTGGTCCCTTCGAGAAGGAAGGGAAATTAATTAAAACAAAAACTGTTATCTGCACAAACATACATATAATTCTAGAGGCAAAGCACAAACACACATATAATTCTACAGGCAAAGCACACTTATTGTGAATTAAGGCGAACTTTTTCGGTAAGAACTATTAGTAGGGGTAGTTTTTAATTATCGATACTTAAAAACTTATTGTGAACAATAAAGTAAAACTATAATTTTACATGTACATTTTAAATGGGGGCTTTGGTATACTGTCAAAAGTGATATGTGTTTCATTTTGCACATAACTGTGACTTTTTGTAAATAAATGAATGCAAGGGTCGGATTTTAGGCGCCGCAATGGCTTAGTGTTTAGTTTTCTTTTCCGTAGTCGCTATCAAAAGGCTGCGGTTTCGAATCCTGCCATATGATCAGCCTGGGTTGGCTACACTGGTGCGTCCCTGGGCAAGGCATGTTACCCCTAGCTGCCTGTGCACTAAATAACCTACTTGTGTTGCTTTGCCATAAAATATCAAACAGAACTAAACTGGGTCGGATTTTCTTTCTGAATGATGGAATGCCCTTGAGTAGAATAAATGCCGCTATAGTGCGTTCATAATATCAGTGTACCGGCAATACATATAAACAGCGCGTCAACTCTAGAAGTTAGGATTGTCGTAATAATGTATGTTCTGAATGGTCTCGCTGTCAATGTATTATACAGTTAATCGATTCACACTTTTCATTTTTCTTTTTAGCAAAGGCCCGAAATATGTTTCACCCATTATGGTGTAATTGAGAAGATCTGAAATCCAAAAAACACCAACATTCTGCAGGTCAGGAATAATTTGTAAAATTATAAAAGTTATAAAAAATAAATGAATAAAAGTTTACAAATTTAATTATGCGAAAGTAATCCACTGCCATGTCAGAAAAAGATACAGAAAGCTGTAGTTTTGCTTGACATGTATTATAAAACTATTTGATTTGGAGAGGAACATCATGTACGCTAACTGTATCACTTTAAAACTTTGTCGAAGAAAATGAACGAATGTAAAGCGTTTCTTCCGTGGTTTTAAAAAATTAGCTTTTTTGTTGATATTCAACATTAAAATTGTAATCAAATATGCTTACAGCCGCCCATATCCGTGTAGGTGTCAGAAAAACGACTAAAGTATACAAGATCTTTCGAATGTTCCCAACATTAATGTGACTCTGTGACATCAGAGACGGGACACCTGAAGCATTTGGCTACTTAGTCGTGTTGTGAACATTTCATGCCTGAATTTAGTAATTATGGAAATAAACATAGCAGTTTTGAGTATGGACTGACATGTTGACCCCTCAGAAATCCAGCTTGAGCTCGTGGATCAGACGAAAATTCTGATGTAACAGACGTATCAACATCAATAGACTTGTAAACAGATACTGGTATCTACCGTTTTCTATATGTTTTACAATTTATATTTCAAAACTGTACGTTCGGTTTTATATTTAGTTCAACCGAATATGAATTTGATTGTTTAAATAGTAAGAGATCCATTTTATCCGTGTTAGGGTTAGGCTGGGGGCGATGTACCTAAACACAGTACTAATGGGGATGAAATACAGTAACGTCAAAGAAATTATATTAATGGAGCAAAAAATTAAACAGTTTGCTCATACAGTATTGATTTTGTTGAATAATTTTGTATAATCTTTTTTAACATTTTTGTGGTTGTTGTTATTTATCTCTTGACATTAATATGAAAATTGATGGCGCTGGTGTAAAGAAATGTAACACCCCTTGAATATACAGGTATACTATACTATGGTAACACATGTAAACACGACGTATAGTCATTTAAATAAGCATAATTATATTTATTTGTTTATTTCTGTCTCTAGTTTGGAGACCTTTTATTCATTGTTTTTATTTTTCTAAGTTTTGATTTAAAATATGTTTGAACAGTAATGGAGAGGAAATATAGTAATGGACCCGGAAGGGCGGTAATGTAAAAATAGGCATTATGCACGAACAATATCGAGATTTTTGATGTTGATAAATTAAAAAAAACAAATATTTTTTGTTCAGTTTTCTTTTGCTATTGCTGTTGTTCCTTTGTTGACATTAATATATATATATATATATATATATATATATATATATATATATATATATATATATATATATATATATATATATATGATGATGACGCTGCGCTGGTGTACAGTAATGGAACACCAATATACAGAAAGATACATATTCTATAGTATTTTATAGTAGCAAATAAAAACGACGTATAGTCGTAAAGTCATGGAACTTAAGATATTTATATTTATTCATTTATTTCTGTCTCAGCCAGTCCCCAAATTGTGCTCTCTCTCTCTCTCTCATGGCACACGCCTATGTTAACCTTCAGTATGATTATTCTGAGACTGGTGTAAATATGAAGATTTTCATATTACAGGAGATTTGGAGAATCATCCTTCTTAATATGTTGGTATTTGTTCCTATTCTTACGAGTGTTTGCTCGCGTAGGCATAAGGCATATATAAAACTTTACAATGTATACACGTATAACAAGAATTCTAATTCACGCAAATAATTTGGGAAATGAAAACAGGTCATGGGGTGGAAAACACGCTAATAAATTTGTTAGATAATTTTTCAACTGAGATAGAATCAAAGAAGAAAATGCATTTAAGAAAATCGATGACTGACACCAAGCTCACAAATACACATTTTAATGTTATATAAATGCATGAAATTTAAATCTTCTGAATATTTCTTTAGTATAAAACTCATTATGTATGAGAATCATGTTAGAGAGTTATAATTGGTCGCCTACCCGGATTATAGCTAAAAATCCAAGTTATGACTTCTCTCTCTCTCTCTCTCATGTACACGCCTATGTTTACATTCAGTATGATTATTCTGAGACTGGTGTAAATTTGAAGATTTTCATATTACAGGTGATTTGGTGAATCATCCTTCCTAATATGCTGGTATTTGTTCCTATTCTTACGAGTGTTTGCTCAAGTAGACATAAGGTATATATAATACTTTACAATTTATGCACGTACGACAAAACTTCCAATCGACGCAACTCATTTGTAAAACGAAAACAGGCCCTAGGGTGGAAATATACACATTCAATTTTAATAGCTTTTACGATCTGAAATCTTTTTCATCTAAGGGTCAGATAGTATATGCAAAGATGACTCGCTCAAGCTATCTATCGAAGCGAACCTTGGCCGTCTCAGTGATACGTTCGTTAATTTCAATTTACTGGCTGACCGCCGATCTATCACATGATGTCAGGTCGACTAAGCAATCGAGATTTTGTGTGTGAATCATACTGTATCGATTTTCCTCAAAATAAATCAGATCTAATCATTGAAAATCCATACCGAAATGTAGATCCGTTAAAAAGGTATAGTCAAACCTGTCTGCAAAGACCACTCTGAGGACAATTTAAAAGTGGTCTCAATGAGCAGGTCGTTTTTATATACATGTTTTGAATTATGTATAAGTGGGACCTATGGACCTTTATCCTTATACGCAGATGGTTATTATATACAGTCCTTATATAATGGTTACTATAAAGATTCTCTGTTTTATTTATTTATTTTGTTGACGTTACTTCTTATATAAATTATTGTATCATGAAAGAGCTAAATGAATAGCGTGCTGGACTATATTCAGATTTAGATTTATAAATAAGACCTTTACTTCAGCGCAGCAAGTAATTGCATATTTTGATCAAAACTTGATAACGCATGGAAAAAGGTACAATTTTAATAAAAGCTCTGTAGCGAAATGTTAAACTGAACCCTAGCTATTATGTTTACATAAAAAGACAATATTACGTAATTTAGCCGAACAGGGTCGTCACATTAACGCCCCCCCCCCAAAAAAAAAAAAAAAAAAAAAAAATACAAAAAAAACCATCTCTATTTTATCCCACTGAAGTCCATGGTTACATAGCACTGATGGCTCGTGTAAATAACCTTGAAGTTCTGTCATTCCAGAAGTGATGTACAGGGGGTCAAACTGTTCTATGATAGTAAGTAAAGAGTTAGTGGATGGGGACAATTTTCTAATACATCCTTACAAACAGTTTATCCTTTTGTATTGTTTTGAGACTGTCCATCTTGATGATAAATGTTTGACTTCTATCTGTCTATCTTTCTATCTATCTATTGAAGTTCTTTGTGCGTAGCTTCCAAATTCGGTTTGCCGTAATTCGATGTCACTATAACAGGATCTGTCATGAGATGCACAACCGTTCTCTCCTGTTTGAACACTAAGTAGGCAAATGATGTAATAGGGTCAGATACAGTTTACTGAATAATAGAATTTTGCATATCAAGAACGTCTTTTCAACAGCTTTACACGTGTAAAACCTCGCCGCAAACAGGGTGTTTTAACTTTATATTCGGGTCAGATAACAACTCTACAAGGAATTTATACGTATTGTCAATAGCAGTTTCATGTACGTCTTTCGTATGACGTGTCGTATATTTATTTGCCTGTATTGGACATGTAAAGCACGAGTGTGTCCCATCGCTATTGACTCACATGCATGAAATATTAGTAAAAAATACCATCGACCCTTATTGGCACCAGCTTTTCTTCTTCTTGTTTAGTTAAACTATTGGTATATAATGTTTGGATGTAAAGGGAGATAATAATTTTTGGAAACCTGTAATTTCATACCGCAGATCTCTCAACAAGTTTTCCACCGGGCAATCGAGGACATGGTTTTGGGCGTGTGTATCGCCAGCTATTGAGGAAAGATACACTCCAAAATCGCGAACAAGCACCAAGCGTGTAAACTTGGACCTTCCTATAAATCATGTTTTTACATTGTTCTGGGCTAACATTGTTGGTAGAAGTATGATTTTAGCCTCTTTCCAATCGAGGACGTCCTCGGTTGGAGGTGTGTCCTCGGTACGTTGGTGTGTAATCTCATGAATGTACTCGATTTACACCACACACACACACACACACACACACACACACACACACACACACACACACACACACACAACCTGAAGGTATTGAAGATTTTAAAATGGAACAGTATGAACTCCTAAAGATTTCACCTTTAATGACTCTGAATACAATTAATCATTCGAAAATACTGAGACATATTTAATTGAACACAACAAAAAAATCCCCACTTAGAACTTATCAATAGGTACTACAAGGGATGCATACTGTCTGAAGTAAGAAATAGATGAACAACAATGTCAGTTAATGGCAAATGATTTTAGAATTGACGAAAACACTACATTTTCAAGACACAGATGTATACTGTGTTACAACATATAAGTCAAACAATCCGCGAGATCCTGGCTGAAAAACAAAAACAAGATGGATCTTTAGATAAACAGACAAAAGGGAAGGATTTGAAAGAAGCTATACTAGCAGCCATGCATTTCCCCCCAAAATTATTGGATCAAAAACACGTGTTAGCACTGCATATGAAGGTGAGGTGCTTCCCAGAAACGAGAGAGACAACTCTGAAAGAGAATATCCGATTGAACCATCAGTTACTGTCAGACAACCAATACAAGTCATTTAAAATTATTACGGACAGGAAACATCGTGGATTGGTACTAGGAAAAAACTCAAAGTGGAGAACTTCCACCTGCTGTGAAAAGAGTATTCACTGCTCAGGAGGAAAGAGAATTAATGCTGTGGAAGTTGACAATTCAAAAATATAGTTGATGGGACTTGATGCAGAAATATGTGGAAAACATTGAAAAGATTAATATGTATATCAGCAAAGAGAATGACCAAAACAATGGTTGTTTTGCAAGAACGGTTGTAAAGGGTTGAAATCATAAAAGTAGTAAACCATCTAAAAGATATAGGAAGCATTTCAGAGAAAACACTGGAAAAATCAACTCGAAAGTGAAGGGAATATTATCATTAGAAGCAAGTCGGAAACAACTGTTCCAAGAAAATGGTGTCACAACAGCAACAATTGTTAGTGATTGCAATGACTGCATCAACAGTTGCTGTCTATAGTAAATTTTGTAAGAAGTGCTGCTTTACCTACTTCCTTTTCTCTTCTTACTCCTCCTACACATCCACGTACTCCAAATCCAAGTTCTCCTCCAATCACACCTACTCCAGGTTAATACAAATTCGATAAGGCTTGACAAATCTAGCCCACTATTTTGTACGAGTTAGCAAAATGAGCAGCAGCAGCATTACCTGGTATTATTAGTAGTGTGATAGGCTGGTTGCTTAAGAGTGCTGCAAAACTTGTTTCATTCCTCGCTGAACACGTATTGTTACTTGTGTCGGCATTGTTATTCTAAATTTTGGTCAAAAGTGTAAACTTAGCATCTGCAAGAGGTACAGGTTCATCAACATTCTCGAGGTCTTTCTTTGAAAGAATGTAAACTATTTAAAACAGTCGACCAGCTCCCACAACCATCAGTATCAAAATAAAGGATTGTTTATTTATTTCGTGGTCAGACTTTATATGCGCTCCGCTGTCGATTTGTTTGTACATTGCCATGTATCATTTGAATGTCCAAGAATAGGATAGAAATGAGCAGACCTAATCGTGATCATAGTCCTTTTCTCAAAATAATTTTCAACCGCTTGGTCTTCATTTCTGTCTTCTATAGCTTCTTCCCTTACTTTCACAGACTGTTTAATAATCTTTGGAATACCTCTCACGGTTACCTCGGTATTGATGGCAGGGTTTAACCCCAGTTTGAAAGTGTCACTAAAGTTCTGTAAATTGTTGTTGTATCCGATGATGCTATCCATAACCATGTCACTCGGTAACAAAATTCACCACCAATACTATAGCACATCACCAATACTATAGCACCTGCCACTCGGTAACAAAATTTCACCTTCACTACCAATACTATAGCACATCACAATTTCACTTTAGAATCTGTTATGTATTGCTGGAAATTTAACATGATGTTTTCATCCGTGTCGTAACCTTGCCGTCCCAAAATTCGTATGTCCATTAGCTTTTTAACACTGTCTGATACTGTCGAAACAGAAATAACTTGCCTGATTTTGAATATTTCGTCGGTAACGTTAGGGAGGTATAGATTTGCAACTATTGCTTTGTATTTAAAAATTGTGTTTCTCCAGTTTTTAATGTTGGAGTTCCAACTGTATCAGTTTTCAGGTACCCGAATATACTGATCCATACTTTTGTTCCTCGATTCAACTAGAGTCATGTCTATTAATGTGCGACAAGTGTTATTGTATTCCACAATTACTTTGCTAAAATGTAAACCCATTTTCTTGTTTCTCATTTACTACAATTCTTCCAAATTCAGGTTTTCAGAGTTCCGTTCAACTTTCCACTACGGATGCTTTATTGTTAGAGTAAGCTGAAAAGTACTCAATGTTTTCCTTTTCCATAAAATCCTTATCTTTTCTGTTGCATAACTCTTTTCCCTCATTAAACTGTACATTATCCATGCTGCCTTTCTTTGAAGATTTCTCTGAAACCGTCGTGAATGTCATCTCACTTTTTTCTTTTAACTTTCTCAGCCTAAACATATTCAAGGAAACGCATCACTGTCAAGATGTATTTGTATCCCTTGGTGTATGTTACGCACCTTTTGTAACAGGTGTACGATTTGGTTGGTTATCGTTATCTAGAGGATGATCGACCTCGGTGTTATTGCCCGGATCGAGTAAATAATAAAATAAATATGAAATTTATAGATGGGTTAAATAGAGATCTGAGCAGAGATGTAGAATAGAACAACATGAGCCCCCGTACATGAAATATAGCAATTTAATCAATTACATAAACAAAATGAAATAGTACATAACATGAAAAAGATACACTTCTTTTAGAAATCAATTACCGAATTTCAACACAAATATAATTATGTAATTAGACGATCTGTTTATATCGAGAGACTTAGTTCATCATGGAATCGAGTGAACAATCGAATCAATTGCCCAGCATGCCTGCATAACCTTGTTATTGTTGGTCACTCCCAATTCAACGTTGCTGACAGGTCAAGGTTGATGTTCTCCCTTTTTGCTTCTCTCTCTCTTATCCAGCCTCTTTCGGTCATCAGACTTTGGGTGGGATGCCTCTTCTCTCTACCCTCTACGTTGATACGTATATGTGTATCGATGGATGAGTGGGTAGGTAGGTAGATAGGTTGGCAGGTGGATAGGTAGGTAAGTAGGTGGAACTATTTTCCCCTTTAAAATAAACAAGAAGCAACCTAAATATCCCGTAAGATTTCCTTCTGGAGAGTGGAACATTACCCCACTCTCGTTACGTCAGATATCGTCCTATCGAAATTCAAACAGATACCAAAGGCTATCTGGTCAGGCCAAACCTGACAGACGATAAACAAACCTAGTTTCAGAAGATTAATGTACTTTCTAACGGCTATTTCATCACTAACTCACTCTAACATCACACGAGACATAACAGTTTCAATTCACGTCTTAATTATACAAACGAATCAATGAAACTCACTTCATGGCTCAACTACATTAGTGGCAGTGAATACTCACTCAACTCTTTAGCATACATAATTAATATCATCTAAGACATGTAAATTCCCACAGATTCTCACAACTCGTATTAAATAAAGTAATGTATGAAATTCTTAGACTACATAACCTATAACAAACAAGACGACAAATTCAAACAATTCATCAAACTCATATAAAGAAGATTCTTGTACAAATGCAGACAAATGAATTCAAACAAATAGTTATACTCATACAAAGAAATTGATATACGAATTTAAACAAATAAATTCAAACAAATAATTATATTGATATCAAAGAATAGCATGAGATTGATGCAAATACCTTGTGCTTTCGAGACTCGCTCGCTTCTACCGCCAGAATCGTGTCCCTCAACTTCCAGACACCTGCCCCTTGAACAATTGTTTATACGAGAGAATTTCGCCTTATTCTGCTCGGAGTCAAGATCTTCCGGATTTTCGCAGGAACTTGGACTGGTTAAATTTTTCGATGTGGAATATTTAAAACATGAAATTTCGTCTGGGAAACACCCCCCTTATTTAGCACAGCCAATCAGGATTAAACATATCTAACGCCTTTGATAAATACACGCCCGTCGTAGTTAGCGTAACCCTCTACATTTGGTGCGCTATTTACATAACCGATGCTGAAAAATGTCAAAAGATGACACTGCTTCAACTGGCTTTACAAATAGTCTCTGCATCCTCTCAACTTTGACATTTTTCGATACCTACACCCTAAATTTGCCTTCTGTCCGTCCGTTATTCAACGAATGCTTAATTAAAAATCAATCGTGCCCCAAACAGGAACATTAAAACCATCGCAGTCTAGCGATTTAATACGGTACATTTCCTCATAAATCTGATTAATTGCTATGTGCCAAACTAATGCGCTCTACTCAAATACAGTGACAGAAATTTGCACCCTTACGGTGTATTTTTCACATGCTTTCATGTCGACAATATCTGCCTGACCCTGGTCATCCTGTTGACTTGCAGATTTCTTTATGAAAATATATTTCTAGATAGCTTGTGTAATGCGTCGGTAAATTGTTCAGTTAACCATTCTTGCAATTCGGCATGTTTTACTTTTTGTACCGTTTAATGTATTCCCGCAGTAACTGCTTGATATCTGTGTAACTGCAATTCCATGATAATGTATTCCCACAGTAACTGCTTGATATTCGTGTAACTACAATTCCATGATAATGTATTCCCACAGCAACTGCTGGATATTTGTGTAACTGCAATTCCATGATAATGTATTCCCACAGTAACCGCTTGATATTTGTGTAACTGCAATTCCATGATAATGTATTCCCGCAGTAATCGCTTGATATTTGTGTAACTGCAATTCCATGATAATGTATTCCCACAGTAACTGCTTAATATTTGTGTAACTGCAATTCCATATGTATTCCCACAGTAACTGCTTGATATTTGTGTAACTGCAATTCCATGATAATTTATTCCCACAGTAACCGCTTGATATTTGTGTAACTGCAATTCCATGATAATTTATTCCCACAGTTGCTTGATATTTGTGTAGCTGCAATTCCATGATAATGTATTTCCACAGTAACTGCAATTCTATGATCGTAGTATATGTCTTAAATACTGTTCCTTGTCTTGCCTTGAAACGTCTCTGACGTCAGTTATTTAAAACTGTATTAAAACATCCAGAGAATAGTCTACGCTTGACAAGCCAACTGGACAATCATCTACAATGGGTACTTTTATTTGAAGAAATTTTCAAAATTTCTTCAATTCTTTTAAACGTGTGAATGATCTCAAATGTATGTCAAATTTTAAGATTTCTACGGTTGATTTAAAGACTGCTATATCTATACTGACTAACCAATATTGTTGTTAATATATATATATATATATATATATATATATATATATATATATATATATATATATATATATATATATATATATTCCTCTATGCAGATAACTTAAATTGTTGTGCAGAATCCACTTTTATTATTTCAGTCACAGTGACTATGACCCTTGATATTTTGGCTCCGAAATTGTTAGTGTTCTTCTTTACTCTCAAGTGCAAATTATCCGCAAATGGTAACTGTAAATGGTGCACAACTCGAGTTATTGTGCTGAAACCATTTTTCTTTTTTCAGTCACAGTGACTTTGACCTTTGAGCTTGCAGCAGCCAAATTCATAGTGAAGCAACTACCGTATTCCCGGCTACAGTCTTAAGCCCGCATTGCTATTTTCGCTTTAAGTACACTACTCGTTTGCTATGCACGAAGCAGGCATTGATGCAAGACTTACTAGTTCACTGTGCTCAGACGAGTTAGTTTTAGACTGCGGAATTCCCTCACAGTTAAGCTAATACTCGTGCTCAGAAAACTGCCGGTATATGATCTTTTGTTTTAGGAATTCGGGATATGGTGCAACAAGAGACCAAACGCGTTAGAAAGGCAAATCGGTTTTACTGGAAGAGATAGTTTTGGAACGGGAACTTATAATGGCTAAATTTTCTAACAGTGTTAATAACGCCAAGAAACAGGCCATTTGGTCGAAAATCTTTTATCCATGTAGGTACGTGGCGCATAAATGCATCAGTCACTCGCGCGATGATTCTGTATGCTGTTGGTTGTGACACGCCAATTAACTCTGATATAACATCCTGAAATGTTCCAATCGCGTAATAGCGAAGTGTCAGAAGAACTTGCAACACAGGAGTGCCCCCTGTTAGCAGCAATGGGTAAACGTAAACTATATCATTATGCAGTTCATCAGCGATTATGAGAATGACATATTGTCAATGTCTGTCATTAAAAACATCGAGTGAATGGGTCTGATCTCGAAATATCGTTTCTCCTGATCGCTCTCCTTTCGTGCAGTCGCATCAATATGTTGGCCGCCATTTTTCCGTCCAGAGACTAGACCCGTATGCCTGCTAAATCGAGGGCTTAAAATCCGCCCGAGACTTGGTCTTAGTCTTTCTTCATGAATTGCGATTTCACGAGTACATGCACGGGGATAGCTGCAAAGCTCGACAAAGTAACATGCCCGCTACATGAATTTGGCTGCAAATCCTTATAAGTTTTAAATTTTTGATTCAGTTTTCACAAATTTTGCGCAACATACTTATGGTCCTGCTTCATTTACTATTAAATTTACAAACAAGATGTCAAAGTGGGTATGAGATCTTTCACCCGTCTTAAAAAAGCTGTTGGCCAAAAAATCTGGGTGAATAGGATGCTTTCTGTTTATATTTCTTCTAATGCTGTTGGTTGCATATGTTGTAAAAATAATTGTTTCATCGTTTCTCTGGTTTTTGTATCTTCATCCATATTTGATGGCACTTCAGTATTATTTTCCAGTATTGACGGCCTCCATCTAAGGACGGTTTGTTCAGAGTTGGTTCAGCAGTTTTACGAGATAAAGTTGTGTGCAAGTTTGTTCTTCTTTTAGTAATGGCAGCCATAGTTGATGGCGGAACAACACCATTTATATAAATCTGGAAGGCGTTCAAAGTAGGACACATTCTGTCAAATTTGATCAGAGTCCATTAGGCGGTTCTTTTTAGAAGAAGTTATTAAAGATTTTCTATTTTAGCAACAGACGCCACATCATTTGTAGAAACACAGAAGCTCTTTATGCCAGAATGCTTTCTGTAAAATTTGGTCAAATTCTGTCGAATTGTTTTTTTATAAGTCGTTTAAAGCATTTTCCATTTTTAGTAAGAATCGTCATATTTTGGAGGCGAATGGGCATTAAATGCAAACATTCGGAAGCCCTTAATACTAGAATGTCGTTTGTCAAATTTGGTCAATATCTGTTGAGCAGTTTCTGAGAAGTCTTTTAGAGGTTTTTCTGTTTTTGTAACGGCGGCCAAATTTGATGGCGGATCGGCACGAGTTGTACAAACTCAAATACCATCTATGCCAGGATGCTTTCTCCCAAATATGGTTAAATTCTGTTGAACAGTTTTCGAAAAGTCATTTAAAGGGTTGTCCATTTTTAGCAACAGCAGCCATACTTGATAGCATGTCAACATTGTTTGTACAAATCATAAAGGACTTCATGACAATACAATTTCTGTCAAATGTATCAAAATCTGTTTAGCGGTTTTGGACAAGAAGTCAATTTAAGTTTTTTGCATTTTAAGCAATGGCGACCATAATCGATAAACCTCATCCATACCTTAAGTGCAAGCCCTCCACCAACTTTGGTCAAGGTACCTGATCTTGAACTAAAGTTATTATGCAAAAACTATTTTTCTTGTTTGGGTCACATCGTTCATCGATTTTCTTCGATTTTCCATGATGGTGAATTACTGACCGATTTTTACTAAAAGTGCACACACAAAAAATTTGGGGGGACCCCCCCCCCCAAAAAAAAAAAATAATACCAATTAAAGCAAAACAGTGATATGATGAATTTTATTGAATTCACAATATATATATATATCTGCCTGAATTTTTCCTTTACTTCATTTGCAAGGACATACTAAAACCTGAGAAGGAAAGACAATACTGTACTTTCAACTAAGACGTAAGCTTCTATGCTGTTTTAGGTCAGTTTGGTAAAATGGGAATGAATTCTAGATTTTGCCACGACATCATGCGGCATTGTTCGTCGATTCATTTACAGACAATTGGCTTATTCTAGAGGTAAAAGACTCTCACATTTTGTACTGCTAACAAAACTATAGTTGTTCATTTAAAATTACTTGCAACTATACAAACAAGAGTTCCCTGAATGGAGTGACGTTCTACTGGCCACAAAGAATTTCCCGAAAGTCAAGATTAAGACCATTTCTTCTTTTTAACTGCTAAGTGTTGAAACTATCTCTGATATTTTTTAGCAATTCGATTTTCAAATTAGCCGCTGTGGCAGCCATATTGGATTTAAGATTGGCACCATTTTCATTTGCGATAAAGCAGACACCATTAGAAGCCGTTGGGTGAAAACTCCATGCCAATATGACCATCCATTCAGGTGAATTAGTGACAAGATTTCCAATATGTTCATTGTGGCAACCATACTGGATGTCCGCGGGCACCATTTTTATTTCGGTAAAATCTTTTGTTGGTATGACCATCAATTCTGGAGAAGCAGCAATAAGAGATTTTTTTCAAGATCGTAGCCTGGGTGGTCATATTGGATATCAGATCTGCATTATTTTCACTCAGGACCAACAAGATACCGTAAGAAATCTTCTGGTGAAAACCCCATATCTATACGGCTTTCCATTTATTAGTAGCAACAAGATTTTCAAGATTTGAAGTCAGATAGGTCCCAATTTCACTCAATATCAACAAAATATTATAATTAGTCTTCTGATGAAAACCCCATGTCGATCTGATTTTCCATTTAGAAGGAGTAGCAATAACAAGTGGCCTTACTGGATGTCAGATCGGCACCAGTTCCACTCAATACCAACTAGACACCATTAGATATCTTCTGGTGAAAATAAAATGCCGATACGATTTTCCATCTAGAAGCAGCGATAACATTTTCAAGATGCCGCTGTGGCTACCATATTGGATATCAGATCGGCACAATTCTTTATTTAAGACCAACTAGACGCCATAAGAAATCTTTTGGTGAAAACCCATGCCGATATGACTCCGTTCACGAGGAGTAACAATAACAAGATTGTCAAGATGGCTGGTCTGGTGGCCATACTGAACGTCAGATAGGCACCATTTTCATTTACGACCAACTAGGCATCATCAAAAGTCTTTTAGTGAAATCCCATGTTGATATGAATATCCATTCAGGTGAAGTAGTGAGAACACGATTTTCAAGATGGCCACTGTGGCGGACATATTAGACCTCTCAGCGGAACTATTTTGTTAAACACAACTAGACATCATATGAAGTCTTCTGGTGAAAATCCCATGCCAATATGACTTTCTGTTCTGGAGGAGAAATAGCGATGAGTTTTCTAGATGGCTGCCACGGCCGCTATATTGGACTTCAGATTGGCGCCATTTTTATTTAGTAGCAACTAGATATTATAATAAGTTTTTAAGTGGAAACCCCTTGCTGCTGTGACAATTCAATCAGGAAGAGTAGCGATAACGAGATTTTCAAGCTGCCCGCTGTGACGGTCATATTAGATGGCGGAGTAAAACCATTTTCAATTAAGGCCAACCTGACATCACAAGAAGCCTTCTGGTGACGACCCAATGTCAATATGACTTTCTGTTCAGGAGTAGTAGCGATACCATGATTTTCAAGATGGTTGATATGGCGGCCATATTGGACGTCAGATAGGCACTAATTTCACTGTGATGGCCATATAAATTTTTCGAGCGGAACCATTTTCAATTAAGGTCAACTAGACATCATAAGAAATCTTCCGGTCAAAACCCCATGTCGCTATAAATTTCCGATCAGGAGAAATAACGATAAGATTTTAAAGATGGATGCCCTGGCGGCCATACTGGACGTCAGTTCAGCACCTTTTTTCATTTAGAACCAACTAGACATTATAATAAGTCTTTCAGAGAAAACCCATGTTGATCTGACCATCTATTCAGGAGTAGTAGTGATAATAAGATTTTGAAGATGGTTGTTGTGGCGGCTATATTGGATGCCTGTCATTTTCTTTTAGGACCAACTAGACCTTGGAATAAGTGTGTGTGTAAAGTTTTACGGCAATCTTCCAAATAAATTAGGAAAACTAGCGATAACAAACTTGTGCCAAAGGACAGATGGACGTTGGATGACGGACAATAGGCCTTCCCATAAGTCATAATTTGGTATTTTTAAATCTCGTATAAAAAAAACCCCACAACACCACACGGACTTCATGGTATTGTTTCGCAAATTAATATATGGTCAAATTAAAATATCACTAGTTCATTCACATTTGTGTGTTTTTACATACCATCAATGAGAACACTAAAAACTGAAATTAAAAATTATTACACCCGCATAAATTGGGGGTGTTTTGAAATCCATAAAAAAAATGACTAAACCACCCACCATCTCGGATAGGGCACAAGAACATACAAATCGAGAGATATTTCAGTGAAAACCCCATGTTGATATGACCATCCATTCAGAAGCAGCAATGGGATTTTCAATATGGTTGCTGGGTGTCCAAGCAGCAACGAGAAATCACAAGAGCATCAATGGCAAATCATTAGAACTCTTCTGGTGGTACTCTCATGTCGATGCGAGTTTCCATTCAGAAGGAGTAGAAATAACAAGATTTTCAAGAAGGCTTCCAAAAAATAATACCATAGTCTTACGGTGCATGTAAATATGGGTTGGTGTGTTGCATTATTGCGCCAGAGTAGCAGATAAATTGGGAGTACAGGAATTTAAAATTCTCGACATTTTTCAATGTCATTATTTAAAAAGATCCTACTATTTTAAATTTCACTACGGCTCAGTAATTGTTTCAATTCTGATTTTAAACAAAATTAATATTCTTGTTTACGAGATGGTGATACGCAAAAGTAAGAGTGGTCTTGTAAGTTTTAATGATTTCCAAAACACCCCATGTCCTGATGGTCAAGTAATTTGTAATGTTCTCGTATTCCTATATGGGATGCAAAAACACAAAAATATAAGTGGTCACGTGATTTTTAATTTTTATTTTAATACTGAGGTACCCCCTTTACGTGATGGTGATGCACAAAAAATATGAATCGTCCATTAGTTTTAAATTTGTGAAATAATACCCTCAGATCCTTCACTGGTCTAGGAACCACTGTAGTCCAGTGGTTGGCGTGCCCGACTCACGACCGAAAGGGTGCGGGTTCAAATCCTATCCTCGGATCAGCGCGGATTGGCTATTGAGGTTTGTCCTTGGGAAAGGCACTTGACTCGGTACAAAATTATCTACTTATGTTGCTGTGCCATAAAACACCAAATACCTACCTGTTTTGCTATTCCATAAACACCACCTAAGTGATTTTTAATTTGTATTCCTAGTGTTGTTGTATCGTTCCCTATAGTAAACAATAAGAGTGGTCGAAACCTGTTTATATGTATACTACTTTTATTTACTCTCATCTGAATATATATATATATATATATATATATATATATATATATATATATATATATATATATATATATATATATATATATATATATATATATATATTGTTTTTTTTTTGTTTTGTTTTTTTGTTTTATTTTTATGCTAGCCCGTGAGTTAGTGGATTCTCCAACGGAAATAATTTTGATAATTCACTTCGCTCAAAAGACATCGATAACATTATGATCAAGAAGTCTGATCCGCCATTTCGTAACATGCTTGGTCTATTGGTAGGTATGGCCACCTGTCACGCAGGAGTACCAGGTTCAAATCCCACCACATGCTTATTTTTTTAAACATTTTTATTTATATGCTTTTAATGCTTTGAATTAGGAAAGAGAATTATGTTACTACTGATATTTTCCGTGCTAATACATACAAAACACAGAGAGACATAAACGGTAAACAGCCGACATTATCGCGCAGGATAGAGTAAGAAATCTGCCACTTCAGCCTGTTACACATATTGCTAGCCAATACGTTTGAGCATAAAATAAAAAGGCAATTTGCTTGTTCAGAGTGAATAACGGATATATTTCATCTCCGTGCGTGAAAAACAAGAGCGTTTTCACCCACTCAATGAAATATATCCGTTATTCACTCGATCCTGCAAATATCCTTACTTTCTATCTATGTTTTTTTAAAATACTTTATTTGCTTCTCTAGAGGGGAAAGATCTATTGCAGTATGAGTGAACTTGTGACTGTTGGTTGTCGTGTAAATGACATTTAATGTAGTCACAGAAACGTTCATGTTTCTTACAATAACGTGCACAATCTTGAACTTTTTCCGCTTCTCAAAAAAAATGAAAGTAAAAACAAAAAAACAAAAACATGTTTTGTGAAAAGCGACATACTGGAATTGTGTACAAACAAACGATAAAAAACATACTCGTAGTTGTGGTCATGCAAGACAACCCATAATTTTAACATACGGGGTAGGCCGAGATAAACCCGTTTTCGGTTGGTGAAATTTGGTTCGTTTTGCCTTAAAAGTTTCAGATTCTGCTATCATGGAAATTCTAAAAATTAATCTTGGAAATAAATGTCAACATGTTATTTGCAATAAATATTTGGTTCTAAAACAAACAACAGTCTCTCCAAGGGACTTTTCAAGATGGCCACCGTAGCGACCATATTTGATTTAAGATCACAAACTAGACATTATAACAAATCTTTTGGTGAAAACTCCATGTCAATATGACTTTTAATTCAGGAGGAGTAGCAATAACAAGGTTTTCAAGATGGATGCCGTGACGGCCATACTGGATGTCAGATTGGCACAATTTTCATATAGCATCAAAATAGAGTTTGGGATGAATGTGTGTAAAGTCTCAAGTAGTTGAGGAGAAGCAGCGATAACAAACTGTACTAACGGACGGATGGACGACAGACAACTACAGTTATAAAAAAGGCACTTGAGATGAATTCATATCAAAGCCAAAGGACTAAGGGTTAAAAATCGAATCAATTACCTCCTCAAGCCCAAAAAAATGTCTTACACGAATGCTTAGCCGGAGTTCTGGCGCAAAAATACAAACATATTAATTAGTAAATTACGGAATGACCCAAAATGTGCAATTCCATTTTCTCCTAGATAGTAGAATATTACATAAAAAAGCACGCCAATTTTTATGGGGATAGCATTTTTCTTCAAAACGATCATGTGAATAGTTTCTCTGCAAAGTCTGATTGTGTCGAATTTCTTCTCAAATAAACATTTATATTCCTTTTTAACCAATCAACTTGAGCTACTTTCCTTAAAAAATCGGATTTCTCAGGATCATGATACAAGCCCTTTTCTTTCATGATCTTGACAACATAGTCAAATGGGCGGTTATTAATATGGGCGTACCCACCCTGACCTGGGACCGCCCAACTCAAAACTACACCTACTCGCGCGTGCCTATGGATATTATCTATATAAACACTTTCAAATGCTCCGGGAATGTGCTCGGCGACCTCAAGGCTTATGACCCAGTCGTACATGGGCAATCCATACTGAGGTAGTGTTAAGTCCAGGAATTTAACCTTGCCCTTGCTCGTTTCTTCGCAAAATGGTGCGCCGTCATAAGCGTCATAGGTAACTCGTTTTCCGGAGTCTTCAATAAGTTGCTTGTATCTTCCAGGTCCGTCTCCAAAACTCGCCACACTCTTTCCTTTAAAAAGCTCAGCCAAACCCTCGGCAAGAACGTTGTCAGTCACGTGTTTTCCAGAGTCCTCTTTGCTTTCTTGTTGGCACCATCCTCCAGTCTGACTAGTGTGCTCACTTGGCGACTTCGCGAGGTTCTGAATAATAATAATAATAATAATAATAATAATAATTTATGAATGTGAAATCCCAAACATATACTACTAAAGATGACAAGAAGAAGAAGACGAGGACAGAGACGACAAGTGATTTAAACAAGCAGAGATATTCTCGTCTTCAAACCAACCTAATGCTGAGCAAGGATTACATATGACCACGGTCGGAAGAAAAAGAAAAAAAAAATAATTGATAAATCTGTATTACACGAAACATGTTTTAGTGTTTCCCGCCAGGAACTAAAAAAGGCATGGTAATTAGCCTCCAACTTAGGTACATGGTTAATATCAAGTGGTGATGCATATAAGGAGGTCTTTTTTGTTATTGGAACTGAACTGTTCACGGCAGCGTGTGCACTCACCGGACAACGTTATGACATGCAGTTGAGTAGATATGATTAAAGGAATTATCCTTTCCAACTTTAAATGTCTCTGCAGCCAGTGGCAGGTCATGGTCAATTTTGTTTACTCTAAACAACATGTTGTCCGCGTATACTCTTATTTTTCCCAACCCCTTTTAGTTATTTTGACATTTATCTTGACGTTTAAGGTCAGACATTTATCTTGACGTTTAAGGTCAGAGCGCATTGCCTATCGAATGTTGGAATTCGCCTAAACCACGCGGTGTCGGCCGCTTACTACCAGGCCTAGCAAACTTAAAGGAACTTGCATCGAACCCTACCTGCATGAAATCGATAGGAAGATGAAAAATTGTGAATATAACATTAGCTATGTCTTTAATTCGTTGACAAACGTGACGAAACTACAGCGTTGACGAAATTTGACCTAGTACTCACCATTTTGCATTGCTAGTCACATGACTACCCAAATCTTGCGGCCTACATGTCCATGACATCTGAGGGCCGATTTAGTCACGTGATTCCAACAATAAAACCTTTCCAATGATATGTACAAAGAATTCAAAAATGTTACATGAAGCAAACGTAACGTTTGTAAAAACAAAAAATTAAAAAAATTAAATTACACATTATTTTTAACATATTTATTTTTTCGAGAACAATAACAAGAAACATGTCGCTGATCGCAGCAACCTGAAAAAGCCAGTCATCACGCAGAGAGCACATGTCAAAGCAGTTTTTATTGGTATCATGTGACTAACGCGTTGACGTGTGCTGTCTGCGTGATGAATCTGGCTTTTTTCCAGCCGAGTGAGATCAACCCGTGTCAATCCAGTAGTACATGTGTGGCGAGAGCGATACATTAAAAATGGTTTTAGGTTCAAGTCTACTAATGCTTACAATTTACCCATACTCAGGCATCTTCTGAAAAATTACTTTAAAATTTTTTCCGGTAATTATTTTCAGACAATACTTTAGGCACATGTATATTGCCGCTTATGATCACACAAAATGTTGAAATTAAATCGACCACAAAAGCGACCGTTTACCTTGGCGAGAAACGAAAAGGGTCATTTTTTTTTAACCGAAAAAAGGCAGGTTGTTGGGATGTATACCTGGCGCTAAAAAAAAAGAAGAAAAAAAAAAGGCTAGGCGCGAGGATACAACAGCATGGCCCGGGGCGCTATCGTAAAATGATGTGGGTGAAGCACTAGTTTTAACAGATCCAAAGTTGCAACTAAGAATGAATGATCTTTGTTTGCATTTAGTCGACTGGCCATTACCAAGTACATACATATACATTTAAGTTTGTTACAGAAATTGATTGTGGCACGTTTGGTACATACAATACAACAATTATATCGTATGTACAAACATTCAATCAATGCTAAAGATACATACTTACGCATACATACATTCCCATGCACACTCGTACATGCATATATACACTTAAACATTACATATAACCACACACACACACATACGTATCCTCGGACATATACATACATACATACACATACACATACATACATATATACATCAACACACACACATGAACATACATATCTGCATGCATATATACATGGAGTACGATGCAACATATGTATACAACACGTTAATGTGTGACCTGTAAAATAAACCAGATCATGTTGGTCCACTCACATGCGTGTGCTTAAATACAAACTCTTTCTGGAGAAGACACAAAAAGTGTCACCAATATATAAGCAGTATTTAAAATGCTTTTCTTAGTAGTATCATAAGAACATTATACATGAAATATGAGAGATAGTAATGCATGTATTAAACAATGAAATGGAGATGAGATGAAAGAAATAGTGAACCTATGAACAAAATACTACTTCTAATAATAATAACAAGTGTCCTTCGAAGGAACTGACGCTCGACTGGGCGAAAAGAATTTCCAGGAATTCACGATAAGACCATTTCTTCCTTTTAACTGTCAAGTGTTGAAACCATCTCTGATATTCTTCAACGAATAACAAGATTAGCTGCTGTGGTACACATAATGGATGTTAGCTTGGGCCCATTATCATTTAGCACAAAGTGGACATCATTGGAAGTCTTTTGGTGAAAACCCCCATGTCATAATTATCACCCATTGAGGGGAGTATTGAAATACAAGATTTTTAAGACATTCCTCATGGCATCCATATTGCATGTACAACTGGCACCATTTTCATTTAGGACCAACTAGGTGTCAAAAGAAGTCTATTACTGAAAACCCCATGTTGATATATCCATCCATTTGGAGAGGAATAGAGATAAGAATATTTTCAAGATATGACCTTCCATTCAGGAGTAGCAATAAAAAGATTATCAAGATGGCTGCTATGGCGGAAATATTGGACGTCAGATTGGCACCATTTTCATTTCAGACAAACTGGACATCATAAGAAGTCTTTTGGTGAAAAAACATGTCAATATGACTTTCTGTTGAAGTAGAGTTGTGATAACAAGATTTCTAAGATGGCTGCCATGGGGACCATATTGGATGTCAGATTGGGATTATTTTTATTTATGGCCAGCTAGATATCATAAGAAGTTTTAAAGTGAAAACCCCATGCTGTTATAACCATCCATTCAGGGGGAATAACGATAACAAAATTTTCAAGATGGCTGCCGTGACGGCCATATTGGCCATCATATGGGCACCATTTTTTTTATTTCGGACCAACTAGTCACCACGAGAAGTCTTTTAGTGAAAACCCCATGTTGATATGACCGTTCATTCTGGAAGAGTAGCAATAACATGATTTTCATTATGGCTGCCTTGGCGGCCATACTGGACGTCAGATCGCCACCATTTGCAATGAGGCCCAACCAGACCTCATACGAAGTCTTTTAGTGAAAACCCCGTGCTGATATGACCATCCAGTCAGGAGTAGCAGCGATAACAAGATTTTCAAGACGGCTGCCATGATGGCCATATTGGACGTCAGATTGGCACCATTTTCATTTAGGACCGACTAGACTTTATAAGAAGTCTTTTAGTGAATACCCACTGTTGATATCACCATCCATTCAGGAGGAGTAGCGATAACAAGATCTTCAAGATGGCTGCTGTGGCGGCCATATTGGATGTCTGAGCAACACCATTTCAATTAGGACCAACTAGATAATGTGATGAATGTGTGTGTAAAGTTTCAAGGCAATCCTCCGAGTAGTTTAGGAGGAGTAGCGATAACAAACTTGTGCTAACGGACGGATGGACGTCGAGCGACAGACGACGGACGACAGACCATCCCATAAGCTCTTGTTGTCTATGACTAGTAAAGTTAATAATAATTAATAACGAATTAATTAAATCATATAATTTTATGTAATTTATAAGTAATATTCATCATAATATTACGGTTAATTAGTGCTTTATGAATATAATTTCACAGATTTGAAACCTCGGTAGATTTCGTGGGATTTAGTAATTTAATACATTTCAGCATACTTGGGCCTTTCCAGAAATAAGAGTTTATATGTTTCTTTCTTAGTGGCAAATACAACTGGCATTCTAATACAAAGTGATAAGCATCTTCCAGCAAGTTGCAAAGATATATAACATATGAAAAACTGACAGAAACGATCACAATCAACAAAGTACGGACTGGTTAAGGTAGCTGTTCACAGTTGCCCTAAAAATCTCACATTTTCCCCAAATTTCCAAACATCTCTCTTATCGTCTGTTGCTGTTTTGCCTGTTTTGGTGAAATTGCATTTGACCATCAATTGGGTGCTAACAATTTAAAAATTCAATTTGTATATCTCGAATTAAATTGCGAGACCTCATATTTAAATATTTTCCTCGTCTCATCCCTGGAAAATAACAGGAACCTTCGCTCTACAAACATTATCAACATTAACATTAATGCATGTTTCAGGGGTGGAAATTAATCCGGCTACACTGTTATCCGTCACGAACCTAGTAGTGGTCGTCATGGATGTTCATGTTGTTGGCAATCGGAACGTCCTCAGCCTTTTCCATCACGTGCTAGAAAAAAAAACCTCGGATGTCAATAATAGCCACTTTAGCTGCCTTTCAACCCGTGGTGGTTATAACGTCAAAATAACTTCTTAACGTCACAATGAATCTCTTTCCGACAGTTGAAGTTGTTCGACTCGCATCGGAAAGAGACACGGATATTCCGAAAGATGTCGTGGGTTGTAGTCCACTACATCACGTGGAACTGATCTGTCGGCTGAGTTAGAGTAGACAGTACAGAATGTTCTTTTTAAGCTGTACACAATACCTTTGAATATTTAAGGATTCGCCAACTAAAACATATCAACACGTGTTTTGCTCGAGATGAACACTAAATTTCGAGCAAAGAATTCCATGACAAATATTTCGGTGCTTAACAAAATATAAAACAAAATATAAAACAGTCTAATGGACCTGGTACAATGAGTTTAATAACCGTGGCAGAGAGAGAGAGAGAGAGAGAGAGAGAGAGAGAGAGAGAGAGAGAGAGAGAGAGAGAGAGAGAGAGAGAGAGATTCTGCTTTAAAATAAAACGGAAAATAAAAAAGACATACATGCAAGTATTAGCGGGTTGAAACGGGAAGGGTTGTTGGCTGTTATGGTTTAACGACATTTTTCAGCACATGATAGGTTATACGTAGCAGCCAGTATATTTGGTGGAGGAAGAACCCGAGAAAACCCCGGGAAGAACCACCGACCCACAGGAAGCTACTGGCAAGCTTTCTCACATACCCACGTTGGCCCAGCCCGAGACTCGAACCCACGCGGACAGAGGTAAGATGTCAGTGATCTGTAAAGGCGAGCGCCTTAGACCACTCGGCCACCCCGGGCCCAGAAACGGGAAGGGAGAAGACGTTGATGAAATCTTGAACATGACTGTATGGGCTATTCAATTAATAAGATAAAGAACACGAGAAACATGCGGTCTGCCACTTTACAATATTTTCCTTAATATGTTCCCGCACAATGATAAACCCATACAGATTATCCATTTTCTAGTGCAGCTTCTACATATAGCACTTTCGCATTCTTTTTTTTTTAGTGTGTGTGTGTGTGTGTGTGTGTGTGCTAACGGTACTTTGAACACATTACGAGCTATACCATGCCGATGAAATGGGAGCAAAGTGCTTTTCCCATGGACACACCGAGGCAGCCGATCTGGGCTGGCTTGGGCGGGTATCTGTCCCGCGACTCTTGGTTTAATAGTTTGAAACTCAACCAACTTAGCTACTGCGGCTCCCTGCATTAAATATACATGCATGCGACACATTTTCCCAACAGCTGAGGACCCAGAGTACTTGATACGAGTTTAGATAGACTGCAGACCAACTGTTTTACAACAATCTACTAAGTGCACGAGTCGAGATTGACTGCAGACCTACTTGTTAGAACAATCTACGAAGTGCACGTTGCTGTATGCTCCAAAAATTCCTTATAACTGCAAGTTTGGGCATCCGAGAATCTTAACATTAGTGAATTTATGGGTGAAAATGATTAAAAAGCTGAATCATTTAATTATTTTCGGTAGGAGATACTGAGGTACCTGTCATATGGACTGGAAGAACATACTGTACAAAAATGTAATCATATCTGTATCAACTTAAAATAAGTGTACACTGTTTCAAAATGGGAAGCAAATATTGTTTTATTATCACTTAAGTTGCTAGTGTTACTAACTTGTTACATTTTGACCCAATTATCCTTTTATCTAGGGACTTGTTGTATATGATACACTAGAGTTGAAACACTGTTGGCAACAGAATAGAGAGAAGAAAAAATATGATTCACACTTTCCATTTGGTCAAATGACATTAAATCGATTTTGTTATAAGAACGTCTAAAACTGTTATTAAAATGACGATGATAAAGAAGATGATGATTGTGGCGATGATGATAAAGATGATGATTTCAGATCCATATTATGAAAACTTTGTTGTATAACGACTTTCTCCAATCAATATTAATGTATTTACTGCAAAATAGTGTCCAGTTTTTCGACGTCGGGTTATTTTTAGTCTAAAAGTGGAATACCTGTTTCAATAGTTTTTTCTTGTTTAACTTGTACTGGGTTACGCATTAACTGAATGCATTATGTCTATCAATAGTGCCTTGTATATTGCCCCAAATTACTAAGCTAATTGTTTGCCAAGGTTGTAAAATGCATCATAATTGTACGTACATTGATTGCACTTAATGTGTGGCCTCATACTTTAAATGGCTTTAAACAGATTTCCCTGGTTGAACTTATTTATCAATACAAGAGTCCATTGAAGTGACTGACGTTCTACGGACCGAAAAGAATTTCCAGGAATTCAAGATTAGACCATTTCTTCCTATTAACTGCTGAGTGTTAAAACCATCTCTGATATTCTTCAGTGATAACACGATTTTCAAAATAGCTGCTGTGGTGGACATATTGGTTATCAGAGTGGCACCATTTTCATTTAGGACCAAGTACACATCATTATAAGTCTTTTGGTGAAAACTCCATGTCAATATGACCATCCATTCTGGAGGAGTAGTGACAACACAATTTTCAAGATGGCCGTCGTGGCAGCCATATTGGATGTACAATGGACACCATTTTCATTTAAGGACAACTACGTATCACAAGAAGTCTTCTAGTAATAACCTATATTGAAATGACCATCCATTTGGGAGAAGATGAGAGACCAATATTTTCAAGATGGCCACCATGGTCGCCATATTCAGGGTAAGTTTGCATCATTTTCATTTAGGACCAACCAGGCACCATAAGAACTCTTCTGGTGAAAACCCCATGTCAAAATGAATTTACATTTAAGACGAGTAGCAATAACACGATTTTTTTTAGATGAATGCCATGTCAAATCGGCGCCGTTTTAATTTAGGACCAACAACACAACATAAGAAGTCTTCAGGTGAAAACCTTATGTCGATATGACTTTCCATTATGGAGGAGTAACGATAACAAGATTTTCAAGATGGCTGCCACGGTGGCAATATTGGATATCAGATTGGCACCATTCTCATTAGGACCAACTAGACATCATAAGAATAATTTCGGTGAAAACCCCATGGTGATATGACCATTCATTCAAGAGAAGTGGTGATAAGATTTTCAACATGGCCACTGTGGGGGCTATACTGGATGTCTGAGTGGTTCCATTTTAATTTAGGACCAACTAGACTTCATAATCATAAGAAGTCTGTTTGCAAAAACCACATATTGATAAAACCATCCATTTAAAAGGCGCAGTTATAACACGATTTTCAAAATGGCACCGTAGCGGTAATATTGGATGTGCGCTTATTTTCAGCACCATTTTCATTTACGACCAACCAGACATCAGAAGACACCAGAAGAAGTCTTCTGGTGAAAACCCCATGTCAATATGACCTTTCGTTCAGGAGGAGTAGCGATAAAAGATTTCAAGATGGCTGTTGTGGCAGCCATATTGCATGTCCGAGCAGCACCATTTTCATTTAGGATCAACCAGACACCATTTGAAGTCTTTTAGTAAAAACATCATGCTGATATGACCATCCATTCAAGATGAATAGCAAAAACAAGATTTTCAAGATGGTCGCTGTGGCGGCCATATTGGAAACTAAATTGGCACCATTTAAATTTAGGATCAGCTAGACATCATAAGAAGTCTTCTGGTGATAACCCCATGTCAACATGACTTTCTGGTCTGGAGGAGTAGCAATAACAAGATTTTGAAGATGGCTGCAAGTTAGATGTCTGAGCAACACATTTTCATTTAGGACAACTAGACCATGGGATGAATGTACGTGTATAGTTTCATGGCAATCCTCAAAGTAGTAGTACTTAAAAAAAAGTAATATGGACTACAAAAAACTTTCGGCATTTTTTGTAAAATCAAAGGCTCTATGACTACAACACCAGTGTTAGCCATGCTGAAATACGGAGAACCATTCATGCTACACACAGATGTAAGTAATACAGTTATTGGAACTGTGCCAAGTCAAAATCCTAGAGATGATAAGTACTCAATCGAATACCACAGTAACAAAGTCTTACCAACGGAACTTAACTATGCCACAGTAGAGAAAGAGTGCTTGGCAGAGGCGTGGGCCATTGAGTCCTTGGCCCATCTAATCAAAAGAGTGCAATTTATTGTGGAGACAGACCCTTTAGTCAGGTTAAATCACGTTCGCGACAAAATTCAGACTGCTGCGGTGGTCGCTAGCTCAACACCCGTATTCATTTGAAATGAAGTACGCTGCCGCAAGGGAGGACACGATTCTAACACGGATGGACTATCATGGGTCTAGTGTGCTGAGTGCTATTACGACTGAGTTCTTTTAAATTCAGGACGTTTTACTATCAAGTTGAATTTTATTTAGTCCATGTCTATGACTGGATTGACGTGAACTCACGAGCAACTTATAAATGTTTTACTATTCGCGATTTAACTTGCACGCGAGGAAAATAATAGAGATACTAAGGGTTATGCTTCTTTGCTGAATTGTACTTGTCCATGTATGATACAACTGAGTTCAGTTCTCGCTATTATCACTGAATTGTGCTTTCCGTGTATGATACAACTGAGTTCAGTTCTCGCTATTATCACTGAATTGTGCATTCCATGTAGGAATCTTTTACTATAGCTCTCTGGGGTTGTTCTCATAGTTTTTTTTTGTGTTTTTTTTATATATATATTGGCGTGCATCAGACAGAGGCGCACAACAACATTTCTGGTTTGGTTGGGCAAAGCATGCTTGTAAGGTGTTTTGCCAATAGGCGTGAAATTGAACCCTGTACTCCTGCCTCGGAATCCAGCATGCTCACCACTAAACTATAGCGCATCTCTGATTGTTTTGAAAGTGGTGACTAATTTATGACAGGTTCTGTATTTCTAATTCCCAACTTCGAGGTCAATCCAACTGATCATACCTCGAATGTATGCCGATAGCTGTCATTCGGACCACCTCGGCTATTTACAAAACAAGGATGGATTAAGATGTTGCGAATGCATCGAAATAATTTTTCCTTCTCAACTGCTTGGTCAATCATACGGTCCATCCAAGCGCAGAAATAGCCTTGGCAGTGGCAGGGGGTGCGGGCCGCACCGGGTGACACCATCACAGGGGGGTGACACCAAAATGGAAAAATAAAAATAACATAATTTTGTTGCAGTTCTTAAACGCTGTTACCTCAAATTTTACTGTTTTCTTCTTATGTCCTTTGTAACTTTAGGACTTAAATTTACAAACATTACTATAGGCGATTCTGTATGGTCTGGTTACAGGAGGACTCGGAGAAGGTCCATGGGGGAAGTCTGGAGGGGGTGACACCATGAGTTTACCGCACTGGGTGACCCTAGTGACGCCACTGTCCATTGGTAGTCCGAATAGATTGCGTAAATTACATCGCCGACATACATCCGATGCATATTTTTGTCTCGCAGAATAAGCCCAGGTGGTCCAAATGGGAGGAGTTAGTGAAATTCCTACACGTAACTCTCTAATGGTTTATATGCAGTTTATTTAGCCCATATCGTATAAAATTACTATGTTCTATGTTTCATTCAACCTCAAGACATGTATAAAAGCCCTACCGCAAACGGTTGCATTTAAAAGAACTCTTGATGTATACCAATACTTTTTGTTTAATCGCCTACAACTCGAAGGCAGAATATAATTTAATAACTCTTTTCTAGCTATATCAGCGGGACGGCATCTGGTGACGTATGAAACAAGACTCACTCGAAGGGACAAACGTTCTACTGACCGAAAAGAATTTCCATGAATTCAAGATGAGACAATTTCTTCTTTTTAACTGTTGGGTGTTGAAACCATCGCTGATGTTCTTGAGCGATAAGATTTTCAAATTAGCCACTGGGCAGCCATATTGGATGTAAGATCGGCACCATTTTCATTTAGGGCAAACAAGACACCATTATAAGACTTCTGGCGAAAACACCATGTTGATATGACCATCCATTAAGGAGAATTTGAGACAAGATGTTCAGTATGTTCATTTTGACTGCCATATTTGAGGTCCGATTGGCACTGTTTTAATTCAGGACCAACTATATATAATAACTAGTTTTCTGGTGTAAGCCCCATGTTGATATGACTTTCCAGTTAGGAGTAGCAACCCCAACCGCCCGATTTTCACGATAGCTGCCATGGTGGTCACACTGGATTTCAGATCGACACAATTTTTCTTTAAGGTTAACTAGACAACATAAAAAGTCTTTCTGTCAAAACCCCATGCTGATATGACTTTCCATTCAGGTGGACTAACAATGACAAGTTTTTCAATATGGTTGCTGTGGTGGCCATATCTGAAGTCAGATCGGCACCATTTTCAATTAGGATCAACTAGTCATCCTAATAAGTATTTTAGTGAAAACTCTATGTTGATATGACCATCCATTCAGGTGGAGTAGCAATAACAAGATTTTTTGCAAGATGGCCGTTGTGTTGGCCATATTGGTTTTCCGGGCAGCAGCTTTTTCTATTTAGGACCAACTAGACATCATAAAAGGAATTCTGGTGAAAACCCCATATCAATATGTCAATATAACTTTTCCGTTCAGGAGCATTAGTGATAACAGGATTTTCAAGATTGCTGCCACTACAGCCATATTGGACGAAATCGGCACCATTTTCAATTAGGACCAACTAAACTTTGGGATGGATGTGTGTGTGTGAAGTTTCATGGCAACCCTCCAAGTAGCTTAGGGGGAGTAGCGCAAAATAGAAAGGAAAAAAATGGAGAACAGGCCATTCCATAAGCTCTTCCGATCTATGACGAGTAGAGCAAACAAGTCTTGCTTTTATAAAACGCGAAATTAGCATGATTTTGTATAATATCAAGACATTCACATTTCCATAAACAAACAGTGAGAAAAATATATTTTAATAAATCTAACCAAACTGTCAAATCATACTTTGATATATGTCCAACACGGCATTGTGTATGGTCCTGTTTTACGATATATGTGCCCGTTTTACACCATGCATATGGACCGTGTTGAAAATGGCATTGTTACAATACCAGAATAAGTGCAAGACAAGACTTTTTATTATACTCAGGTTGTAAAGTTTACAAAATATGAGGTATATAAGAAAAAGAACATGAATATAGCGTGTGATATCATAACATATTGCTTCACAGGGATTACAAAATTCGGAAAACACAATCTAAGAACCTGCAAATATTTTTCTAGACTCGTATGTTACCTGTATTTTTTAATTAGTTATATTTATAAACGTTTGTCCTGGAAATGTAAAAATGAGGTATACATTTTTGTCTTTCATCATGAAAATAAGAACATGACAGAAGATATTGATATGCATCACCTATTTATTGCGACTGACAGTGTACATTATCTTTCGTTATAGAGATTACAAAATTCGGAAAACGTTATTGAAAACATTAGCCCATTTAGCAGTTTCAACAGGAAACCTATGATTTGCAGTTCTAAACTTAATTAAGCTTTTAGATGTATTTTTTGGTAATGAAAAAAAGATCTTTTCTAAATCTAAACTAGTTTTAAATAACCTGTAATTTAGACATTTAGATGACGTATTGATGATGCCCAAGCTTGTCTGTATTGATCTTTAAGTCTTAGTTCTACACATTTTGTTAACCATTTAACTGACACAAAACTTTGATTTATCCATACGTTGCTTAACCTAACATCATCTAATATAGATTTTACTTCTAGTATCCATTTATTGTCAGGGGAATTATTACAAAAAATATTTGTATAAGAGAGAATTCATATGATAAGACATTTTGTCTTCATAACCACTAACTAATCGATCCCAATAGTGTATCATGCGACTTTTAATGTTAATATTAAGATGAACCGACCAAGTTCACTAAATACCATATATAGAGGGGTACATTTTTGACATTCAGTATACTTATGAGGAAAGAAACAGGAGTTTTTTTTTTAACCTATATCAGATCTTTCAAATCCCCAAATTTCACAAGCATATGTTAAAATCGGTACAATGGTCTGATCGAACAGTTTCAACTGATAATAAATAGGCAAATCTAAACGGTATATACGTTTTTAAAGTAAACGCATACCTTTCAAAACATTGGATAGTAGATTTTTTCAGGCCATTGGAGAACTTTCCATTCTTGTGAAATATAAGGCCTACGTATTGATATTCATCTACAACATCGATATCGCCATTTTTTTTATCCTATATTTGTATGTGTGATCTTTTATTGAACCAAATACAATAATCTTTGTTTCCTCTATATTGATTTTAAGGTTCCAGTTATCGCAATAGGAATAAGGAGAACAATAATGGAGATACATTTTCCCTTTGTCTTACCCTTTTTTCACATGAGAAAAAAATGGACAATTCATTAGTTACATAGACACATGATTTGATAACATAAATACTTAATATAACATTAAAACACTTTCCCCTGATGCCCACCGAGTACAATTTATGCCATAATCCAACTCTCCATACATTATCAAAAGCACTTTTAAAATCAAAAAAGTACAAAAAGTTCCTTTTTGCAATGTCTAATAACCTCAATATGGTTATACAAAATAAAAATATTGTCTACTGTGGAATAGCCATTCCTGAATCCAGCTTGAGTCTCAGATAATCTTAAAATTAATATAGCGGTAAAAACTTGACCAAAACAGTTAACCAAAGTAATAGGTCTATAATTTGATATATCCGTTTCATCACCTTTATTCTTATAATTGGCACAATAACACCTTTAGTCCAACCATCTGGTACGAAGCCAGTATTCAAGATTATATTAAAAAGTTATACATACACATTTAACATTTTAGCAAGTAAGCTTTTTATATACTCAATTAATCCATTATCACTTGAACTTGCTTTATTACTTTTTAGATTGTTAACAACATTTAATATGTCTTTAGCTGTAATTGGGTCATTCAGACAAGAATTATCAACATAAGCAGCTTGCACCGTTACAGGGATTACTCGGTCGTCACTATCTGTGTCAATTGAGTTTATTTCTTTAAAATATTCAAAACATTCTTGCAATGCGATACTTTGAACAGGTCTTTCTTGCCGACATTATTTATCATATTCCAGTATCTCTTTGGATCTTTTGATTGTAAAGTGCCTATTTTCCTTTGTGATTATTTTTTATAACGAGAACGTTGGAGACATCTACGTCTGTTTTTTTTTGTTGTTGTTGTAGTTATTTTAAAACCATTGATACTGATTTCATCTATGTCCTTAAGCTTAGTTTCAACAACTGAAACAATATCATAAGAATGAATAAATTGTAAAAAATCAGGAAAAATCAGGTAATAAGAGCTTTTGTTTTAAGCCACACACATTTACAAAAGCAAATTTCAAATAGCTAGCATGTACTGGTTCATATTCCTGACATCTACTCCCTTGACACTGTTAAGCGTTTACTAGGTCAAATTCTGGTTCAATATTAGCCAGTACGCTAGCGATTGTCCGTATTCAAGTTCATGCTGACCTTTTGTGAGCCAACTGTACTGTAACTTAGCGTGTGCATTGTTGTCGATCCTAAAGGGGCCTCAAATGGGATATTACAGTCTCGAGTGGAAACAGTGTAGGTATTAACATCAGCTGTCGGTCAGGGAAGGTTTTAACTTGGAATAGTAGGGTGTCCATTCACATATGCTGGTGCTTGCCGTTCGTTCATTAGTTTGCCATTGATGTGAAGCCTGTCCGCAAGAAGTTTAACTCAAATTTCTATCTTTCTTTGCTTTCCTGAAAGCTGGAAGAAAACAGTTTTCGTTGTTATGCAACATCTTTTGGAAACTGTTCATTATTGCCATATGGTTTCCTTTGAGATGTGCAGGTGCTGTTGGCAACAAGCGGTCGAAACGTGGGGCCCTTCCTTCGCTGGGTATCTACAGGTGTTCCCTTTTCCGTTGAATAGATCGTATGTACTCGTTCGAATTCAATGTTTGTGGGGTGAATTTGCAGCTCTTGTCTTATGAAATCTTTTAGCAGCTCCTCACTATTGCGATCCTGCATATATCCATCTTAAAATGCGTAGACATGTGCTATTACATTAAAATGGGTAGACATGTGCTATTACATTAAAATGCGTAGACATGTGCTATTACATTAAAATGCGTAGACATGTGCTATTACATTAAAATGGGTAGACATGTGCTATTACATTAAAATACGTAGACATGTGCTATTACATACGCTAATCTCGTGGGCATACAAACTACCACAAATTCAGATTAACTTAGCGTACCTTTCTAAATAAATATTTCTCAGCCGTTATGGTACCAAATAATGTAATATTAGGTTCTTTGTCATACTTATAAATATACCGTTTTAAAGTACTAAATCTTGAACTACAAAATTAACTTATCGCCAGCTTCCAATCAATCACTGCATAACGGAGATCCACTTAATGTACTGGAAGCTTGTAACACCTAATAGTTCTGATCAGATTAGAATGTCCGACACCTATGTGATCATCGCTAATATACCAGTCATTTTGTATAAATTCCAATACTCAAAACTACAAAGTTTTCCTTTCGATTTGCATAAAATGTTCAGACTGATGGTACTGACTGTGTACAGAGGTTGCTGTCGGAAGAAAAACAGAAAATAATTTCAAACAATGTTATGCAGGGAATAAGCGTGGTATTCTCGGCCCTGGTGATGGATCAATCTGTGTATTACACCGCTTTTACAAAATACCCTCTCAAAATATATAATTTATGCATTAAAAAAAAAAAAAAAAAAAAAAAAAAAAAAAAAAACTCTCAACTGCAGCAGCATGCTTGGATTTCTTGTTTCCCTGTTAGTATAATACAAAATTACTTAAGTACATTCCTAAACAATAACCAGTCAAAAAGAAATCACGTCAAAGAAACGTCTCTACAACAGTCCAGCTGGAGTCCAAAATGAAAACAAAAACAAATATCCCTCTTAAGATTGACGTTACTGAAGTTATCACCAACATCATACGTGATGTTATATTAAAAAACAAAACAAACCCCAGTGCATCGGATCTTCTGTAATTTCAAAATAACTTCTAAGCGAAGGAGCGCATTATCCAGTGTTTACAGTATTATCCAGTACAATATTTTTATCGCGAGGTGTCAACTTTCGGAATTGTTATCCGCGGACGATAATCAGTGACAGCACGATCATTCGAAAAATGTCATAAATTACCGAGATTAGAGGTCGCGGGGTAATATATATACATTGTACGTATGTTATAGGGCTCTTTACCACATAGTAAAAAGAACATACTGTATTTAAAATTGCGAATATATCTAGACATAGCGTGTAATAAAGTGGTTATATACATGTGTGCACATCTATACTGTTACAAACAGAGCTGAGGGTCAACATCGAAGCTTCGGCACAAGATGTAGCAGACAAGAATGATGAGACCATTTATCCAAATTGAGATTCAATGATATGTATATTAAAAAAAAATATTAACAAAATACGGAACTTGTTTAATCCCACTAGAAACAAGTTCTTTCCAACTCCAGCTGGCATCATCTGCGCGGCGAAAAAAAGGTATTTTCGGTCCGTCTGCAAACACACCCTCTGAACTGTATTTTTTTTTCTACTTGGTCCCATGGTATATCGCACGAAACAATTTCCGTTTTAATCTGAACATTTCAGATTTATGCCTTGAAATTTTGCATTCCCTCTGCGGGTTTGAGGATGTAGAAAATACCAAATGTACTTTCCTGAATATCGTAAAAATCGACTAATGGAGGAAACATGTTTTTGATTTGGGATGCGTCCTGTCATGGTGTTCCAGCAGCGGTCTTGGACTTTTGAAAGATTGTACTTTATATATAAAATAAGCTTGAACTTGTAGTTTAGGAATTTTGTTCTTTTATGCCTTTATCTTTGTGTGATATGTCTTTGCTTAGGGTGTTGATGCAATATCTTTTCCTTTTATCTATTGTCACAAGGTAGATATGGACTTCTGGTTGGAGGGGTTGTCTACCTGGGGATTTTGGCAAAGTGTTTGAACTTGTCATTTCTGCTAACTAGCTGTTACTTGGCACAATAAAATTGTATATATATATATATATATATATATATATATATATATATATATATATATATATATATATATATATATATAGAGAGAGAGAGAGAGAGAGAGAGAGAGGGAGAGAGAGAGAGATTCACACACATATACTACACACATACATACTCCAGGAGTTATATTTGAACAAGTCTTTACAGTTATATTTTTAATGCTTATCTATAGCCATTATTGTGCTGACGTGTCGTTAAACACATACATACGTACACACATACATACATACAATGTTATCATTGTGCAAGAGGCTTCTGCTAATCTGGACCTGGCCCAGACTGTATCTGTATAGATAATATTGCAGACACAAGTTCTAAGTTGGAGTGTGTATAGTGAAGAAAGCCAAAGCAGACCGGTAAACCCCGACTTGGCTTCTGGATCAATCCATATTACTTCTATTTCAAAATTAAGTCAACGGATGCTGATATCCTGATGTGAGAGGAGGCAGTCTACACTTTTAAATAAAATATTCATCGACAATGAAGATTTACTCAGCCTATCAGTATCCACAGATAAGATGGGTATGATTATATATCGAAAGTACACATCCACGCATTTATAGGCCATAATTCGTGTTTTGTCGGAGTTAAGGGAGAATTACATGTAGAAAGGGAAACATAGATTCCTCTTTGGTGAGATTGTAAATTGTACTAAGTGCTGTTTGTTAACCCACGCCAATAACTCATCATGGCCCAGCTGGTTAGTGGCGGGTATCGTTTTATTCTCAACAATTATCGCGAAGGACATAATACGACCTATCTTCAAGGACCAGGTATAGATTACTTTCATGAAGCTAAAATTTGACCTTTGCGATTTGGTAGTAGTTAAGTTAATATTTGAAATTTTCTCTGCCCTGATATGCACACGACCCATCAACCAACCTCTTCGAATTGCTGTTTTGAGCGCTATCACAAGCCAAACAGTTGTGAGGGTCGATTGGTCGGTTTACCTCCCCTGCCTGCCGTAAACATGTAACTCAATAGTGTGCCTTTTTATTGAAATAAAGCATACAGTTTCGAAATTTTCGCAACAGGCAGGTATTCAAACCCAAAAATTTAAAGAGGCTAAAGTTGGAACAATCTTGAGCAATCAAATGTTCAAAATTCAAAAAAAAAAAAAAATAATAATTCCCATATCTAACCCGGGGGTGGTGGTGGTGGAAAGAAGTTTCAAATCTATTTCTCTATTCAGCATAAACATGCAATAAGGTCAAATACTATTATATCAATATGCAAGGTACAATGTTTTGGTCTTTTGTACTCATTAAACAAACTGTTTTACTCTTTCGACAAAATTTGATAGCAAATGTATTTGAAAGATATCCGAAATAGCAAATGTATTTGAAAGAGGACCAAAAGTTGGCTCCACACAATTAATGAGTTAATCAATTTCCTGCAATTATGATATTGTAAAAAAAAAATGTAATTGAACAGTAATAAGAACAACAAGAATCTCTCCAGGGGACTGAGACTCTACTGGGCAAAGAGAATTTCCAGGAATTCAAGATACGACCATTTCTTCATATTAACTGCTGAGTGTTGAAACCATCTCTGATATTCTTCAGCGACAACAAGGTTTTCAAATCAGCTGCTGTGGTGGACACATTGGATGTCAGCTTGGCACCATTTTCATTTAGGGCAAAGTAGACATCATTAGAGGTTTTTTGGTGAAAACCTCATGTCATAATGATCATCCATTTAGGGGGAGTTGTGACTAGATTTTCAAGACAGCCGTCGTGGCAGCCTTATTGGATGTACGACTGGCACCGTTTTCATTTAGGACCAACTAGGTTTCATAAGAAGTCTACTGGTGAAAACTCCATGTTGATATACCATCCATTTGGGAGAATGTAAGGGTGCAAATTTCTGTCGATCTATAAACAGAACATTAACTTGGACAGAGAACAATTAATTAGATTTGAGGACAGGGTGCGTATTAAATCGCTATGCTGCGGTCTGTGTTGTGAGAGGAACCGATTTTTAATTAAGCATTCGTTTATTTAACAGTCAGAGAAACTGGAAGGGAAAAGGTTGACTCAATCTTTGTATCGAAAATGTCAGAGTTGAGATTGTCCAGAATCAGTTATTTGGAAATCTAGAAGGTCAGGATGACCGCAAATTTTGGCGCCTATTTATAAAAGGCGGTAGATATATTTCATCCTTATTGGCTACGCTAAATAAGGGGCGTGTTTCCCACACGAGATTTCATAGTTTTAATATGCCACATCGCAAAATATAGCCAGTCTACGTTTTTTCCGTGAGAGTATAAGGGACTCCGAGATTGAATTTGCAAGAAATTATCTCGTAAAACAATTATCCAAGGGACTGGATGTCTGGAAAGTTGACGGACACAATTCTGGCCGTAGAAGCGAGCAAGGCTTGAAAGCACAAGGTATTTGGGTCAATCTCATGTAATTCGTTGGTACCAATATAATTATTTGCTTGAATTTATTTACTTATATTTGCATGAATTTATTTGTATAAATTCGTAGATCAAGTTTCTTGATATGAGTATAACTGTGTTAGAGTTCCTTATCTGAATTCGTTTAATGATCTTATATATAAGTTTGACAGATTGTTTGAATTTGTTGTCTTGAGTGTTATAGGAGTCATGTATTTTAAGAATTTCATGCATTACTTTAGTTGATATGAGTATGAGAATCCGTGTGAATTCACCGATCTTAGATGATTTCATGTATGATAAAAACTTAAGTGTGTATCGACTGAAATTAACGTTGTTAAGCCATGAAGTGAGATTTCATGGACGCTAAAGACTTGAATGTGTGTATTCGCTGAAATTAACGTAGTTAAGCCATGTAATGAATTTCATTCATTCATTTGTATAATCGAGAACGGAACTATTATGTCTCGTGCGATGTTAATGTGAGTCAGCGATGAAATAGCCGTTAGGAAATACATTAATCTTATGAAACTAGGTTTGTTTGTTTATGGCCTGCCGTGTTTGGCTTGACCAGATAGCCTTTGGTATCTGTTTGACTTCCGATAGGATGCTATCTGACATAACGAGAGTGGAGTAATGATCTATTCCCAGTAGGATATCTGACAGAAGATTTAGGTTGCTTCTCTGTTTATTTTGAAAGGGGAAATAGCTCCACTGACGTAATCCACTGACGTATCCACGTATCTAGTATCTACATACCTACGTATCCACCTACCCACACAAAGTTTGAGGGCCGACAGAGGCAAGAAGATAGTCATAGTGAGAAGAAATAGAATGAACCCATTGAATAATGCACGGTGAACCGGAGGAAACCAAGTTATGAAGCTGTACAAAGCAATGACTTCGATTGTTCACTCGATTCTATGATGAATTAATTCTATCATTTAAACAGATTGGCTATTTATATAAGTATATTTGTGTTTAAAATTCGGTGAATGATTTATTTCAAAAAGAAGTGTATCTTCCTAATGTAATGCATTATCACAGTTGTTTATGTAATTGATTAAATTGTTATATTTCATATACGGGGGCTCGTTTTAGTCTGTTCTATATATCTGCTCAGATCTCTATTCATTCCATCTATAAGTTTCACAATTTATATTATTCTTTACTCGATCCGCGCAATAACACCGAGGTCGATCATCCTCTAGATAACGATAACCACAACCACCACCACCCCCACGCCACAGAGAAGTAGAGATAACAATATTTTAAAATAGCTACCATGGTGGCCATATTGAGGGGTTTTCATTTTCATTTAGGACCAACTAGACACCATAAGAACTTTTCTGATGAAAATACCATGTCAAAATGTCTTTCCATTTAAGAGAGTATCGAAAACAAGATTTTCAAGATGGCTATATATTGGACGTCAGATCAGCACCATTTTAATCTAGGATCAACAAAACGTTATAACAAGTATTTTAGTGAAAACCCATGCTGATATGACCAATCATTCAGAAGAAGTAGTGATAACAAGATTTTCAAGCTGGCCAATGTCGCAGCCATATTAGACATCAGATCGGTACCATTTTCATTTATGACTAACTAGACATCATAATAAGTGTTCTGGTGAAAACAACATGTCAATATGACTTTCCGTTCAGGATGAGTAGCGATAACAATAACAAAATTTTGAAGATGGCTGATTTGGATGCTATCCTGGACGTCAGATGGCACCATTTTCATTTAGGACCAAGTAGACATCATACTAAGTCTTTTAGTGAAAACCTCATGTTGATATGACCATCAAGTTGCAATAACTAGATTTCCAAGATGGCTGCTGTGTGGCGGCCATATTGGTTGTCAGATCGGCACCATTTTCATTTAAGACTAACTGGCCATTACCAGAAGTATATTGGTGAAAACCCCATGTCATTATGAGTTTCTTTTCAGGTGGAGTTGCGATAACGAGTTTCAAGATGGCTGCCGTGGCGGCCATATTAGACGTCAGATCGGCACCATTTTCATTTAGACCCAACTAGACATCATAAGAAGTGTTTTAGTCAAAACCCCATGTTGATATGACAATCCATTCAGGAGGAGTAGCGATAACAAGATTTTCAAGATGACCGCTGTAACGGCCATATTGGTTATCTGAGCAGAACAGTACCATTTTCATTTTGGACCAACTAGAGCATGGGATGATTGTGTGTGTTTAAAGTTTCATGGCAATCCTCCAAGTAGTTTAGGAGCAGTAGCGATAAGAAACTTGTGCTAATGGACGGACGGACGACGGACGATAGACCATTCCATAAGCTCTTTTGGTCAATGACCAGTAGAGCTATAAAATAAACAAAATGAAATCGTAGATTTTGCCGTGCGGAACGTACAAACAATAATAACTCGATACAAACTAGAATTCCGATATCAGATTTCCAGTATATCTCATTAGTTCACGATTTGTTCTGTTATTTCGTCTCCTGATTTTACCCCTTGATGTTTCCATTGGTAACAGTTTTAGTATCAGTGCTAATATCAATCAACCAATACATATCTCGTGGAATATGCCTAACAATTGAATATGGCAATACACATTTCCTGTCCTGCAGTTGTCATTTAAGATTTTCAGAATGTGTAGGCGATACACGTTGTTTCCGTACTTCAAGTGGTAATATTATTTATCTATGTCTGCTCGTGTGTATATGTATATATATATATATATATATATATATATATATATATATATATATATATATATATATATATATATATATATTTATATACACACATATATATATATGTGTGTGTGTGTACGTACATATGAACTATGTAAATTAATAAATATACAGAAATATAGATAGAGATTAACTGACTGGCTGATTGATTGGTTTGATTGATTTACCTAAATATCATGAAAGATTGTGCTAATAGTTTGTTAGGGTTTTGGATGATCTGAATCTAAGGATGGCGCATCAGTTCTCACGCCCGATTGTTTGTTACAATTTATTCTCTGTCCTGGATGCATTGTTCCACTGCTGTATAAGAATATGTTGTACTATTTGAGTCTTGACATATATGTTTAGCTGTTACAAATCTATAGAATGACTTTACAGTTTCAGTGTTACATGATTCCGGCCATGGCGCACTATTAGCCCCATTGTAAATGTACTAATTTTACATAAACAGTACCATCACTAGAACTACACAAAGGAGTAAGATTAATGAAATCACTTTTTGTCTTAATACTGACATATTAACCCTAGGGCCGCAAAAAAGAATTTGACCACACTATATACATGGTTCATATAGATCAGGAAAACTGAAATTTAATGACTTTTCAATAACGTTTTAATGACCAGTTTAAGTTTTCAATGTCTACTATCAGTATCAAGTGTTCTACTTCCAGTTACTAATTTAAATACAAGTAACAAAAATAAACCCAAGATATAAATAGATATAATGAAATATGAAACGCAAATAATAAAAAAGTCATTGTAACTGCACCCAACTATTAAACTCTGCTCTTTAGCTTCTGTACTTTCTCCCACAGCTGCAAGTCTTGTACATTCACCTGGTCTTGTTTTTCTTTTTTCTGAGTCCATTGGACTGAGACATTAGTGTGACTGTCCCTTTTTCTTTTGCTTCATCTGTCCGTTGTCTGCTGCCTGGAAAAGGGTGCTGACATCCGTAATATGTCAGCCTTCATCACATCACCGCTTTGCATGAAACCCGTCACCGAAACTGCACCCCCATTGTCAGACGCTGAATTTGTAGAACCCGCTGACAAAGTTGAAACTGGCTTTTTACGATGCAGACGACAGCAATGACAAAGAATTAAATGCCGTTGCTTGCGCTGACCCTATGACATCGAAACAGCAGTCTCGTGTGTTTTCATTAATTTCAACTTCGGGCAGCAATATCAATGTGTTTGTTGCACACTATGCAAAGCACTCTATATCTCAAGGTCGCATCTTTTCTCGGACATTTAACCCTTAAAGTGCTGTATAGTATGATAGCACAAGATCCCTCAGTGCTGAATTGTTTGAGAAAAGAAATGGAAAATTGCACTCTGCTTTAAATTGCCTGTATTTTAATTACTGAACATAATCGATACACAAACCCTATATGAAAAATAATTATTAATATCTGAACTTTATTATAAGCATCAAGTCACACTTGCAACTTTATCATATTTGCACTTAAATGCGCAAATACAGGTAAATATACAAATTACCTTTGTATTTGAGCTGTCTAGTAAAAATTGAAATCAGATCTATGTACCAAACCCACGGCCATAACCAATGAAATAAAACCAAAAAAGTTTCAATTCATCAGGTGCGACAGGCTTCCATTTTCTCATGTTCCTGTTTTCAATCAAGTCTGACCCATTGATTCTCTTGTGTGCATAAAGATTCATTTATCTATGATCAGATGCAAGAAATCCCATTAAAAAAAAATAGCCTTAAATGGTCTATAGGCTTGATATTCTCCATTTATACATTTAATTTTGAAATACCACTGAACAGGGGGTTGACCAGCATGCCGTCACTTTTTTGTCCATCCATGATCCAACATGTACATCGGACTCGAATTCAACATCATTTTCGGGCTAGAAATCACTGGCATTTCAAGTTACACTTTCCCAACTCTTATAATCTCATATACTTCAAAACTTTCAAAGTCACTGTCTTCATCGCTATCATCATCCAGTATTTGCCGAATCAAATCGTCATCTGGAGATGAATCATGTTCGGAGTCAGCCATTTTTAGTTTTTAAAAGTAGTGCCCATCATAAACGTGCATTTGTAAAACTTCTTTGATGAATAGAAGGTGAAGACTTTGACAGAATGCTTCCTGGGCCCAATGTACCAATCAAATTAAGTTTAACAACCATTCCTGTCAAGCCGAAGTATCGGAATGTGTAAACAGTGTAACCTGAAAAACGACTTATGTCGCGACTAGAACTAGAAGGGTTAATGAAGTCTTTGTCTTGCAGACAACTATTGCTGAATGTGCACTTCCAGGCACTTTGCGAAGATCGCTCGTTAAAAAGACTCTTTGCTAATGACCCATTCTTGCTTAAAGGAAACACGTGGTCAAGTGAAAGAGTGCGCATGCGTTCATTACATGATATAAAAAGGACGATATGCACAGTGTTTCGCCGAACACGTCGTTAATCCAACGAACGAACAACAACGTGTTTGATTACTTCCCGTGGTTTCTGATAATGGCAGAACGGTTAGCAGGTGACGGAAAAATCAAACTATACTTCCAATCCTAGCACAACGTTAAATAAATGACTCAAAAGCAAAATTTTCAATTAGATTTTTTTTAAAAACTTAATCTCTCAAATTCAAGGACTTTCAATTACCTAGGTTAAAAATCACTGACTTTCAATGCCTTGAAATGAGGTGTTCATTTCTCAATGACTTTCAATGACCGTGCGAACCCTGCATATACATTTGTTGTGTATGATGATTCAAAGTGCTGCATTAGATGTCTATCCAAATAGTAAAGTCCTAAAAACATTTTTTTCAACTATTTGAATCAATAATGACATAATCGATTACCATTCAACAGAAATAGACTATCAGATTTATCTGAGGCATGGGGCAAGACTGAAGATCAATATTTATTTAGATTGCCGTACGCCCTTCCCACTTCACCTGGGCGCCAAGTCATAGATATACATTACGCCAAAATAAAATTATGTTTGGTTCCGTTGACAGTGTGAAAATAAAAAATAGGGTAGGAAGGTGGGAACTAATTTGTTTTTATTACTTTTTTTTATTGAGCTCGTGTTCGTTCATGTCACAGTTTATAAACTAAATTAACCGGTTCGGATGTGAAAAAATTCGTACGGTCGTTATCAGATTTTGTTTTTGCGTTCGTGATAAAAAAGTATTCCGGATTACCGGAACCATATTTATATTTTTCTTTCGCCTTACATGAAATGTGGCAAATGCGGTAAACTTTGTATAACATTACATACATACATTAAGCTAGTCTTGTATGGTGATTTTGTACTAAAGTTCGTGATTTCCCAATGTTCAACTTTTTAGCGGCTAGTCAACATTTTGATATCTTAACGGAGGTTGGGGGATTATGTCTATCTTTCATTTTGCATGGAGCGATTATGTTGGGGGGTGGGGTGATTTTGTCAGCGGGGGATTATGTCAGGTTGGGATTTGCCCGGAGGGGGAATTTGTCCTACACCCGTAAAAACTATACTCTAGCAAACTGAAACAGTACCTATATTGGACAGACCATTAATTCTCAACGAGTGGGGTGGGGGAGGGGGCCTGGGATCAGTTTTGGAAAAAGAATTCCAGCCCTTATATAGCTTTTAAAAATATTCTTGCTCTGATTTAGAGAAGGAAAAAAAAATTATATCCATTATATTATTTGATGAAAAAAAATTAATTGTCTTGAGATAAAAGAAAAAAAATAAGTATATACATGTCCAGCAAGCTTTGTTCTTGAACAAGTTTTAACAATGTTATATTTTATTCTGAAATAATAATGTAGTTCCTATTGAATTTCACGCATAGTACAGATTACTAGTATCTCTTGTTACAATGCTGCGGATATACGACGGGTATTTAAAAAGTTATGAATATTAGTGCACTGTACAACAAAGTTCTTTATTAATCAACAGTACGTCAGTGCATCCTCTCAAAGTACTCCCCGTACACATCTAGACACTTTCTCTGTCTGATTATCCAATTATTAAATGCCACTTTGCATTCATTTTTTGGTATGTTGTTCGTACACTGGAAAACTGCACTTCCAACCGCATAGCGGCTTTCAAATCGTCTGCCCCTCGGAGATTCTTTGATAACGGGATCCATCCAAAGCTCATCTGGAGCTAAATCTGGGTTTTATGGAAGATGAGGCAAAGTTTGAATGTTGTCCTCCTTCAGGAAGTCTGTTACGACGGTGCGTTTTCATAGAGTAAATAGGTACCTAGGGTACCGGTGCGACGACTGGTTGTTCGGTAATGTTGCACGACTTTTGGATGCATAAAATTGTCCAGTGACTCTAGAAGAGTCAGGCACAGATATATGGACGACCGGACCTTTTGCATCAAGAAATAATGCGCATACAATTCTCTTGACAGTCCCACGACGTCTAACGATTTGTGGTTTGTGCTCTTTTTCTCCGATCCAAATTTTATTATTTTTTCTTGAGTCGGGTTAAAAAAAAAAAAGTAAATCCATGTTTCATCACCCGTGACAATCTCAGTCAAACATCTCTGGTCACTCGTTTGATATCTGTCGAATATCTGTTCTCCTTTTGAACAGCCGTCAACAAATGAGAGACCCATCTTGTACAAACCTTTCTGAGCTTAAATGATTCTTAGATATATTAAAAACAGCTGACGAATTAATGCCTGTGATAATAAAATATCTTGCACCGTGTATCAAGCATCTTCATCAATTACCCCCTTCACAGCAGCCACTTCCCGCTCATCGATAGCAGAAAACAGTCTTCCAGAACGCAGGTCCAAACTTCATAAGTTCCGGTGTTTTTCAAAACCGATCACTTCTATTTAGGCATTATGGGATTGCGGAATAGTTGCAAGACTTACTTACCTCTGAAACTGAAGAGTTTGACAACGTGCAAAACTACGCAACTCCGAAACTGAAGATTTTGACCATGAAGTATTCCAATGAGCATGGGCAAATTTACATTTTGCAAAAACTCATATTAACACATTTTTACGAAGAATATTACATTATTTAAATTCCAATCAAGACACATATTAGATTCACCTTAGCAGGTCATGAAAACAAAGAAAGTACAGGGGCCAAATGTTTGGAACTAGTTTGTTACTCATAACATACATATGTGTCCGCCCAGATGGTCAACGTATGGATAATATCCAAAATTGTATCGTAACTCGCCTGGTAACAGAGGCATTTACTTAGCGGCGATGGTGCAGAGTGAACGTGGGTCATCTTCCATGGATTCGAGACCATCTTTTAAACGACGAAATCACCCCAAAACTGTAGGATATGAATATGACAAGAGAATTACATTGGCAAACCTTATTCAAGTCGGCCTTGATATCAGTCAGAGAGTGCCCTAAAAGCGCCCAGATTTTACAGTTTGCTCTTTACTCAGTAGCAGAATTGTTCTCCGACGTCAATGTTAGGTCCCCCATGCGGGTTCGGGTTGTAGAATAAACCCGATGCGTCCTCACGGCATGTAATAAAAGGCGACTGAGTGAAGGCAACCCGTTTACCGTGGATTGCGTCCGTGTCGATGGAGGAGAGGATCCTGGTAGTTGAATAGAGGAGAGGCCTATGGCTGCGTCTCAGATGCAACATACTACTTTCGCCTCCACTTCAGCTACATGGGTGGTCAGAAGAGCCCGGTCTGATCAATCGGCTAGTCACGCCAAGCTTCAGGGGCTATGTTAAAGATAATTAGTTTAACTGTTTTGCATACAGTTTAAAAGTGACCTTTGTGATTAATCAACATGGTGTAGTTCTCCAAACCGTACAAAGAACTGTCTCTGAGAGCGCTGGGAACGGTTAGTTGAGTAAAGTTTCGACTTGGAGTAAATCGTCTTCTGTAGCCTGACATGAGAAACGCAATAAATAAGCGTAAATCTCTTGTCCCCTTGTTGGGCTCCGAGGCGGGTTGGGAGCACAGGTGACGAAATAATAACCTGACATTATGGGAAAACCAATCAAAACTTTAATCATCTGCGTGAAACCTGTCTCAAAAGGACCAGGAATAATGCAACAATTGACTCAGATGAGGAAACTCGACCTTGTCAGGTAAACTGTCCAAGATTTCTCATCACTGAATTCAATGATGAGAAGCAAACAATAACCAAGCTATCACCTTTGTGATAGCCAAAGCGCTTCAAAGCTTGGCTAGCGCGGCAAGAAGTGTGAAAAAAAAAAATGTTCGGGCCAACTACTTTTGCAGTGTAGCTGCAAGGCTCACCCTGATAATCTACTTCGCTCGAAGCGATTTGTGGAGATACCGATTAAGGTATTTCCAGGCAAATCTCGTCAACTCCTCAAGAGATGTTGTTCGCTAAAAAGACTTGGATGGCTGCAGTGAGGCTGAGATGCTCGAAAATCTCACCTCTCAGAAAGTCTCACAATAGAAATGAATCATCATTTGCCAACACGGCAAGTTATTTCCCACAAACACTTACATACTGACGTTTAACTGTGCCACTTTACCTACATCGATCAAAACCAGGTTATTAAATATCCCTGTTCACCATTTCATTCCTAATCCTTTGTGGTGTTTCAACTGCCAGAATTATGGCCACCATAAAGATGGCTGCAAGAGCAAACCAGTCTCTCCCAGATGCGGGCAAGGGCCGTCCTGCTCAGAGAAGATCTCGTGTGCGAATTGCTCGGCATAACATTTCTCAGACTCTTGAGATTGTCCTAAGTGGAAACTAGAGAAGGAGATCCAACACGTGAAATAGGAGAAAGGCGTGAGCTTTCCTGAGGCCAGGAAATTTGTGGAAGCCTCAGCTCCACAGAACACAGCTGGCAAATCCAACGCCAGCACAGCTAAAGTGGAGAAGATACCTTCCACAAATGCTGTCTATGCCCAGACAGACATTACATGGCCACAAGGTCAAACCAAATTCAGTCCTGACGCCACCAAAATCCGTGCTAACAGCTACCCAAACCGACAGCGAAGTAGATAACTCAAAATAATCAGTGAGGACATCTAATGGTACAAACGAAAAACCACCAAATTCCAGCCCACGAAAAGAGCAGCAAACCACTGGCCTTTGTAGACGTAGAATCATCTTGTCAGACTTGAGACATTTATCAGAGAAACTTTCATAAAGAAACAACATATAGTTGCCGTCTTTCTCGACTTGGAGAAAGCTTTGTGACACTACATGGAAGTACGGCACACTGAATAACCTATTCAACCTAGGTCTAAGAAATAAGACAGGTAGCACCCTTTCTGAAAGTTATCCTCAGGAGATGGGTGTACCTTAGGGCAACATATCGTCTGTCTCCCTATTCAACATCAAAATTAACATCAATGTAAGGGTGCAAATTTCTGTCGATCTACAAAGAGCACATTAATTTTGGGCAGAGAACAATTAATTAGATTTATGAGAACAGGGACCGTATTAAATCGCTATACGGCAATGATTTTAATGTCTGTGTCGTGGGTGGAACAGATTCTTAATTAAGCATTCGTTTATTTAACAGTCAGACAGACTGGAAGGAAAAGGTTAACTTCGATCTTTGTATCGAAAATGTCAGAGTTGAGATTGTCCAGAATCAGTTATTTGGAAATCTAGAGGGTCAGGCTAACCGCAATTTTGGTGCCTAGTTATAAAAGGCGGTAGATATATTTAATCCCGATTGGCTACGCTAAATAAGGGGCGTGTTTCCCACACGAAATTTCTTGGTTTTAATATGCCCCATCGCAAAATTTAGTCAGTCTACGTTTTTTCTGCAAGAGTAAAAATATAGGAGACTCCGAGATTGAATTTAGAAGAAATTATCTCGTAAAACAATTATCCAAGGGACCGGATGTCTGGAAAGTTGACGAACACATTCTGGCGGTAGAAGTGAGCAAAGCTTGAAAGCACAAGGTATTTGCATCAATCTCATGTAATTCGTTGATACCAATATAATTACTTGCTTGAATTTATTTGCTTATATTTGCATGAATTTATTTGTAGATCAATTTTCTTGATATGAGAATAACTATGTTTGAGTTCATTTATCTGAATTCGCACAATGATCTTCTTTATATAAGTTTCACAAATTGTTTGAATTTGCCGTCTTGATTGTTATAGGAATCAGGTATTCTAAGAATTTCATGCATTACTTTAGTTGATATGAGTTACGAGAATCCGTGTGAATTCACCGATCTTAGATGATTTCACGTATGATAAAGACTTGAGTGTGTATTGACTGAAATTAACGTTGTTAAGCCATGAAGTGAGATTTCATGTATGCTAAAGACTTGAATGTGTGTATTCGCTGAATTTAACGTAGTTAAGCCATGTAATGAATTTCATTCATTCATTTGTATAATTGAGACGGACTGAAACTGTTATGTCTCGTACGATGTTAATGTGAGTCAGTGATGAAATAGCCGTTAGGAAGTACATTAATCTTATGAAACTAGGTTTGTTTATAGTCTGCCATGTTTGGCTTGACCAGATAGCCTTTGGTATCTGTTTGAATTCCGATAGGACAATATCTGATGTAACGAGAGTGGAGTAAAGGTCTATCCCCAGTAGGATATCTAACAGAAGATTTAGGTTGCTTCTCTGTTTATTTTGAAAGGGGAAATAGCTCCACTGACGTATCCACGCACCTACGTATCCACGTACCTACGTATCCAATTATCTACGTATCTACATATCCTCGTATCCACCTACCCACACAAAGTTTGAGGGCCGACAGAGGCGAGATAGTGAGAGTGAGAAGAAAAGCGAAAGAACAAGAGAGAACAGCCAGTGAAGTTGGAGTGAACCGGAGATAAGCAGGTTATGAAGTTGTACAAGGCAATGACTTCGATTGTTCAATCGATTCTATGATGAACTAATTCTATCATTTAAAACAGATCGGCTATTTATATAAATATATTTGTGTTTGAAATTCGGTAAATGATTTATTTCAAAAAGAAGTGTATCTTCCTAATGTAATGTATTATCCCAGTTTGTTTATGTAATTGATTAAATTGTTATATTTCATGTACGGGGGCTCGTGTTATTCTGTTCTATATATCTGCTCAGATCTCTGTTTATTCCATCTATAAGTTCATAACTAATATTATTATTTACTCGATCCGGGCAATAACACCGAGGTCGATCATCCTCTAGATAACGATAGCCAAATAAAGCGGACACTTTGTAAGAAGGTACAATCCACCATAATAACCAACCACACCACAATCATAGTGAAACGCCTTAATCTAGGAACCAGCTGCTCATTATATGTTCACGACTTTTTGATCTGCTATAGATCAAAGAGTATGCATACCATTGAATCTCAATTACAGATAAGCATAAACAGGGTTCAGAAATGGGCAGAAGAAAACGGGTTAAAATTTTCGAAATCAAAAACTAACTGTATGCACTTCTGCCGATTACATCGTATTAATGAGCTCTAAAACCCAAAGCTCTATCTCAACGGTTGTCTTATTTCTATTGCGAAGGAGACCAAATTTTTAGGGTTTATTTTCGATCGCAACCATACTTTTTTCTTCCACAACACAGTACCTGAAACTGACATCAACCTAACCAAGGTGTGATCGACGTTACGTACAGGCCTCCCAGATAAATTTGTGGAAATTATGGGGATTTTATAGAGAAATCATAAAATAATATGTGCTAATAATTTAATACCACATTTTAATGTAATTTAACACACAGATGAATGAATGGTATTGATCTCCTAAAGGATGAAATAAAGACGAATCAGGAATTTACAAATCCACTTGCCCGACTCCCGGGACAAGCTCAAAATTTGGTTCGGGCAAGTTCAAGTTTGCAAAGCACTTGCACACGAGCAAGTCCAAAAATTGAGAGAGTAATACAAGATACAAGAAATGTTATTTAGTTAACGTCGGTGGTCTGGGTCTGTACGAGCTATTTTACCGACAAGGGGTTGTGTCCAGTTCCTATTGCTTTATATTCTACAAGTTTTATACCTTGCGATCTCGCCACAGTACATATATTAGCACCTTTATTTAGCATTTATATGTAGCGCATTCTTCTACATAACTGGCCAGTTTCTTTCATCTACTGTGTGTCATTTCCATCTTGTAGTCAATGTCAATGTCAGTCTCGCATTTTCTCGCGCAGACATGATAATGTGAATATTTACTATTTAAAGCACGTTTAGACAAATAAGGAATAAATATTTCTATTTTAACTTATCAATTACATTTATTCGTAATATTTGTACGTATCTGCGATTCGCTGCCTTTCAGGTCCTAAGTTATCCTTAGGCGGTTTGTCAGATTGCCGACTCTAAACAATCGGCTTTTCAAAGATCGTTTTGATGCATATCGCTGAGTTTATGGTGAGTAGGTTAATTGCTAATAATATAAATCATGAGATTTCTTGGACAGGTGTGTTTGGAAATAAAAGGCACGTGTCTCTAACAATTGACCAGCATGGTTTCGTTCAAAGAGTGATTGATCTTACGAAAACTTGGAACCCTCCAGCGGTGTTCATGATCTGTTGTTTACATGATAATTACAAGAGACCGATACATACTTATTGAATGGCAAACAATTCAGTGGGCAAAAAAATAAGTTCTCAAATCATTCTCAAAATTCGGATTGTCAAATATTTTGATGCCTTCTCGCCGATGATAACTGTTAAGTAAATGGATAAAATAGGTGTTCACGAATCCTTCAGCTCTGAGTATAAATAAATCATTTTAAACAGTCTAGCTTTCATTCTCTCTCTCTCTCTCTCTCTCTCTCTCTCTCTCTCTCTCTCTCTCTCTCTCTCTCTCTCTTAAAAGTCTAGCTTTTTCCAAACCCTTTTCTACCTATCCATGTATCTGTCTATACATGTACATGTCTGCTTTTGCTCTTCTAACTGTGTCTGCATTCTTACTTTTTCTAATCTACATATCTATCTACATGTATTATTTACATATATAATGTTTGAGGACTTTAATTATCGGCATATGGTTTTGAACTGTCAACAAAGATAAAAAAAAAGAAAACAAAAGGTTAAATATAAATATAACGCGATTTCCTTAAAATATACCATATATTATTTTATCATATTGCTTTAATCATGTTGGGATATTATGTTTGGGACAAGATCAGATTTTCCAAGGGCAAGTTCAATTTTCCAGTCAGCTTGCTATAAAATTTGTAAATCCCTGTTAACGATATGTGATTTCACAATAAACATGCAACGATATTTTGCCACATCCGCAAACTTAAATGTATTTGAAATTATGGGTGAACAGTGGAAACACCACACACATGTAATAACCATTTCTGTGTAGCCTAGCAAGATCAGATATACTGAACAAAAAACACTAATGCATTTAATGTGGCGTACTATTAACCTGTGTATTTCAACCCACTGAACAGTTGGATATTCAACTGAAGAACTTTGTTCCCCATCCTTGCTGACATGAACTCGTTTATTTTTTTTATAGACGTGAGCCATGAGAGCTCTGTCGACATGCACCATTCAAGGGGCCTACCATATATGACGTTACGCACCGAAGAGGGGGGTCCGACTTGTGTGACGAGGGAGGGAGGTAGAGGCGTTCTGAAAAATGTGACGTCACAAAACATAATCATAATTTTCTCTTAAGTATAGGTTTCCAGAGGACTAAACCCAGACTGAACAAGATATTTTTTAAAAGTATTAAATAAATAATTCAGACAGTGTTGTATAGTTGTGTGTTTTTCTAATACAAAGTGATTGCAAACTAATTTTAGTTTCGAAAATTTTTAATTTTTTTTTTTTTTTTGGTCGGGGGTGAAGCCTTGTGACGCCATACATGAGGGGGGTCTGAGTTTTTGTATCGAAATGTGACGATGGGGGTAAAAAATCCGCCAAAATTGCGTGAGGTCATATATGGATGGCCCCCAACCACAAATCGATGGTAAGAGTAAATGTTTAAAGGGAACGAGTCTACATCTGGAGTGTTTCACCGAATTCGTACTTCCTTGATTTGACACGGAAATGGACAATCCGTTACAAAACATTGTGACTTCATGAGCTCATTTGGTTTCACTTTATTATCCACTGGGTGTGCCGGTGCAAACACTCGTAAATATGATAAGAAACATTGTAAGATCTATACACACCTACGTATAAATCTACCAAATAGACTTTTTAATCTCAAATCTGAAATCACAATAATCTGAGGGTCAAATAAAAAACATATTACATTATCAATGACACAAAGCCATTTCAAATAGATTTATTAATAAACACACACTCATACACACACACACACACACACACACACACATGAAAATATGTATATATATATATATAAATATATATATAAACACGTGGAATATTTAAAAAGTTCTAAATATTTTGCTATAACTTTTGTGTTTCTTTGAACCTGTCAATAAATTTAACACGGATCGATAGACAAAATAACGTTCTATTAAATAATCTGCAGCTGCACCTGCAGCACGGCGGACACCTGCATATATATATTCGTGAGACTTAACACAGATAAATGACAGTGACTTGAAAATGTTGGAGAAAAAGGAGAACAATTCGAGCAAAGAGCATACTGTAAAATCCGAGCGCTCTTTTGGTAATCGCTGACTGAAATCAAAGCCGACTTGGATACTGTTTACGGGTGTAATTCTATGTCCTATCCTACGATTTTGAGGTGGTCTCATCGTTTAAAAGATGGTCTCGAATCCATGAAAGATGACCCACGTTCTGGAAGACCGTTGACTGCGACTGGTGAGCAGTAAGTGGCTGGTGTGATGGGGTCCGTTCATGAAGATGTTCGATTCACAGTGGAAGCTATTTCTATTATCACGGAAATTAATTATTCAGCCATCAAGAGTCCCTCAAAGGGATTGACGTTCTACTGGCTGAAGAGAATTTCCAGGAATTCAAGATAAGATCATTTCTTCATTTTAACTGCCGATTGTTGAAACCATCTTTGATATTCTGCAGCGATAACAAGATTTTCAAATTAGCTGCTGTGGTGGATATTATGGCTGTCAACTTGGTACCAGTTTCATTTAGGACCAACAAGGCATAAGCAGTCTTCTGGTGGAAACCCCATTTTGATATGAGTTTCCGTTTTGGATAAGCAACGATAAGATTTTCAAGATGGATGCCATGGTGGCCATTTTAGATAACAGATTGGCACCATTTCAATTTAGTACCAACTTGACATCATAAGAAGTCTTTTGGTGAAAGCATTTGACCAGCCATCCAGGAAAAGTAGTAATAACAACATTTTCAACATGGCCATTGTGGCAGTCATAATAAGTAAGAACCGCATCATTTTCATTTATAACCGACCAGACACCACAAATATTCTTTTAGTGAAAACTCCATGCTGATATGACCATCCATTCAGGTTGGTTGGTTGGTTGTTATGGGTTTAACGCCATTTTTCAGCACATGATAGGCTATACATGGCGGCCAGTATATATTTGGTGGAGGAAAAACCAGAGAAACCCGCGGGAAGAGCCACCGACCCACGGGAAGCTACTGGCAAGCTTTCTTATATACCCACGTTGGTCGAGCTCGAGACTCGAACCCACGAGGACAGAGGTGAGATGTCAGTGATCTGTAAAGGCGAGATCCTTACACCACTCGGCCACCCGGGGCCCCCGTCCCATCCATTCAGGTGGAGTAGTTATACTAATATTTTCAAGATTTCCGCTGTGGCGGCCATATTGGCCATCAGATCAGCCCCACTTTTATTTAGGACCAACTATAACATCATAAGAAGTCTTCTGGTGAAAATCCCATATCAATATGACTTTCAGTACAGGAGGAGTAGCGATAAGAAGATTTTCAAGATGGCCGCTGTGGAGGCCATATTGGACAACAGGTCGGCCCATTTCATTTAGGACCAACTAGACATCATAAGAAGTCTTTTAGTGAAATCCTCATGTTTATAAGATGGCCACGGTGGCGTCCATATTGTTTGTCCGAGCAGCACCATTTCCATTTAGGACCAACTGGATCGTGCGATAAATGTGTGTGTAAAGTTTCATGGCAATCCTCCAAGTTGTTTAAGAGGAGTAGCGATAACAAACTTGTGCAAACGGACGGACGGACGACGGACCATCCTATAAGCTCTTCTGGTTTATGACTAGCAGAGCTGAAAATTGAAGAATCATTTGAAGCTCAGAAAGTTGTGCAAGATGGGTCCCGCATTTGTTGACGGCCGATTAAAAAGAAATTTGGGTTGATATCGCCAAATATGAAAACAGTGATTATAGACGTTTGAATATGATTGAAACATTGATTTACTGTTTGCTTGTTTGTTTGTTTTTTGTTTTTTTTTACTCGACTCAGAGAAAATAATAAAGTTTGGATAGGAGAAAACGGGCAGAAACCACAAATCACTCGATTTAATCGAACTGTCAAGAGAGTTGTGTACGCATTACTTCTCGATGCAAAAGGCCAGATGGTCCAGGTACCTGTGCCTAACTCGGCTAGTGTCGCTGGACATTTTTATCCTTCCAAAGTGTTGCCAACAGTTGTGGACCACTACTGAATCCCCCGTCCGCGCACCGGTACCCGAGGTATCCAACTACTAGTACTGTATGACAACGCACCGGCGCATAAATCCGCTGCCGTGACAGACTTTCTAAAGGAATACATTCACTCTTTGCCACATCCTCCACAAAGCCCTGGTTTAGCTCCAAGTAATTTTTGACTAAATCCAGTTATCAAAGATTCGATCTTGGGCAGACGATTTGAAAGCCACCATGCAGTTGGAAATGCAGTTTTCCAGTGTATGAACAGCATGCCAAAAAGTGAATACAAAATAGCATTTAATAATTGGATAATCAGGCTGAGACAGTGCGTAGAGGTGCATAGGAAGTACCTTAAGGGGATGTACTGACTTACTGTTAACTAATCAAGAAACCTGTTGTGCAGCGCACTACTATTCAAAACTTTTAAAATACCCCTCTTATATATACAATAGTGGTCACCAGTTGCACAAGTAAACATATACTATACACTGATTACAGGTATAGACATGTAAACATTTCAACAGTCATACAGATGTATGAAGAATAAAACACACACACATGACTTTTGAATATACAATTATACATACAGTTTCTAATATGAGGGAGCCGCGGTAGCTCAGTTGGCAGAACGTCACACTCGTAATCCAAGGATCGTTGGTTCGATATCTGCCCAGGCCAGCCCGGGTCGGCTGCCTCCGTGTGTCCTTGGGAAATGCACTAAGCTCTCATTTTCTCGGCATGATATAGCCAAAAAAATGTGCTAAAAGTGCAGTTAAAACCCACAAAAACAATACAAACTATTATATGAATGGAATGACTATTACTATACTTTTATATTCTCTGTTTTGATTTAAAATAAACCTGTTCCATCTCCGGACAAAATTGTCAACTTAGGTTCAACTCATAAGAAGTTTTTCGAGGAAAACACCATGCTGACAGGACCATCCATTCAGAAGAAGTAGCAATAACGAATATCAAGATTGCTGTTTTGGCGGTCATATTGAATGTCCGAGCGGCACCATTTTCATTTAGGAACATGTTTGTGAAAGTTTCGTAGCAATTCTCGAAGTAGTTTAGGGGGAGTAGTTATAACAAAGTTGTGCTAAAGGACGGACTGAGGTCTCTGTCCAGCTGAGCTATAAACAAATATATCTTTTTTAACGTTTTTATTTAATAAAAAGCAAAAAACAATTTGATTCAATTTGACTTCAAATTACTTGCCAACTGCTCTTGCATTTGGATAGTAGCTCAAAGTGAGCTGGTGAATGATCTTAGGCCCACTTGGAAATCTTGCTGATACATTAGACAGATTTTGATGTATGCAAATAAAGGAGGGGCCAAGAGTAAATTTCGGAAATATCAAAGCACGATACGATCTGCACAGATTGAGCACATGGACTTGTATCCATGTAATCCTGCAATGAACTGCCACATTTTTGTAAAATTTAACGCTGATACAGTTGGGCGCCAGTGACGGAATAGGTATTGTGAGTGAGAAACAAATAGTGCAGGTATATAAAATAAATTCGCTCTTTTACAGTCCATTTAAAAACATTCATATAATTTATAATCTCGCCGAAAATCGAAAACCTACGTTTAGTGTTTGTAATTCAGTATCTGTTAAAACAGAAAATGATGGCACCATGCTTTCATTAATATAACAATAATACATTTTTTTCGAATACATAGCTATCAACTTTGGGACAGCATTCATACACTGGGATTTCACTACATATACCCTATGTATTGTCCAAAGAATTAAGTTTTACACTTACCAATGGCTTACACATTTATATTTACACAGACGCTCAATAGCATTTACATTTTAGTGCGTTCTGGTCTGTTGAACACGGAGGCTCTATCCTATTGACCACAATACATGACACATACTCACAGGTTATTGAAAGAGCTTTGAATATCACTGAACGATAATTTGGTGTCGGTTCAAGCAGGTGACTAGCGGATGGCAAGTCGTATTTTATCACGTGAACTACATAGAGGCGGGAGGGCAATGTTTGGGTCAAAGACCAATTTACGTTTGGGTCAAAGGCCCTCATTTTTGTTTTTTTTGTGTGTGTTTCTGCCCTGGTCATCTCTAAATTGACAAAGGATCTTTTGCTAACGGACGGACGGCGACGAACGAAAGACCATACCCCATACCATAAGCTCTTCTATTCTATAATCAGTGGAACTAAAAACTAAACAAAGATGAATGCAAAAGGTTGCGATTTGTATGGAATACTTACATCTTCTAGTCATCATAATGAAATTGTCACAGAAAAGAATATTTGCGTGTTATTTTCTGTAGACATGTAGGGTTGCCAGATAATAGTTTCGACTCTGATAGCAAACGGGAGTGTGTATAAGATGTGATCTCTCAGATCAGAATATTCTGGACAGTCAAAAAGAAAGTGTTTTGTGGTCTCTATTTAACCACTTGGAGAATACATTAAACTTTCAAAATATTTTTGTAAATAAATAATTTGACGTCATTGTTATCAAAACAATTGGTTTAAAAATCAAAACAAAGAGCTGGCAATTTTCCTCCTTGTCCCAGAGTACCGAGTCATGTGCCCATTGTCGATACTTGAGTGGTTTCCCAAATGTGTACTTTATAATGGCCCAAATGTGTACTTTATAATGGCCCAAATGTGTACTTTATAATCGCCCAAATATGTACTTTATAATGGCCAAATGTATACATTATAATGGCCCAAATGTGTACTTTATAATGGCCAAATGTGTACTTTACAATGGCCAAATGTGTACTTTATAATGGCCACATGTGTACTTTATAATGGCCACATGTGTACTTTATAATGGCCCAAATGTGTACTTTATAATGACCAAATGTGTATTTTATAATGGCCACATGTGTACTTTATAATGGCCACATGTGTACTTTATAATGGCCAAATTTGTACTTTATAATGGCCAAATGCTTACGAGGTTTAATCTGAATACGGTCCTAAAAGTAAATGACATTTTTACGCTCTAGAATGATACAAATGAGCATGCACTCTGCATATACACGCAAGGGTCCCTCGAAGGAAGTTACGCTAAAATGTCCGAAATTTATTTCCAGAAATTCAAGTAAAAACCATCTCTGATATTTTTGAGCGATAAGGTTTTTCAAAATAGCCACTGTGGCAGACATATTGGATGTAAACTTAGCACCATTTTAACTTAGAACATTCTAAACATCATTAGAAGACTTTTGGTGAAATCCCCACGTTGATATATGACTTTCTGGAAAATTAGTGACAAGATTTTTCAATATGTTAGTTGTGGCAGCCATATTTGATGTCAGATCGTCACCATTTTCATTCTGGACAAACTAGATATCACAATCAGTCTTCTGGTGAAAACCCCATGTCGATGTGACTTTCATTTAGGAGGAGTAGCAATAACAAGATTTTCAAGATGACTGCCATGGTGGTCATACTGGATGTCAGATCCACATCATTTTCATTTAGTACCAACTACGACATATAATAAGTCTTCCGGTGAAACCTCCATGCTGATATGATTTTCTGTTCAGAAGGAGTAACAATAACAAGAGTTTACGATAGTTGCTGTGGTGGCCATATTGGATGTCAGATCGGCACCATTTTCATTTCGGATCAACTAGACATCATAGAAAGTCTTTTAGTGAAAACCCCATGCTGACATGACCATCCACTCACGAGTAGTAGTGATAACATTTTCAAGATGGCTGCTGTTGCGGCCATACTGGACGTCTGATCAGCACAATTTTCATATAGGACGAACTGGACCTTGGAATGAATGTGTATATAATGTTTCAAGGCAATCCTCCACGTAATTTAGAGCAGTAGCGATAACAAACATGTGCTAAGTCGGACGGACGACAGACCATCCCATAAGCTCTCCTGATCTATGGAGCAAACAAATCAATTGACAGTAATGAATTTGGTACTTCTCTCTCTCTCTCTCTCTCTCTCTCTCTCTCCACAATAAACAATGTTTTTCCTGACCAACCAGGTCTTATTTGCCACTGAGAAAACCACAAAGTTTTGTCTCTATGTCTGTCTCTTTCACTAAATGAGAATCGCTTTTCACAACGAAAGATTTCTCGCGAACAACTGTATATGTTTGCGGTAGTCAAGTATTGTTAAAAGGCCACCAAACGGCTTGACAAATTCATTTATTTTTTTTCTTTAACGGGATTAATATATTATTATTATGTTGTATATAAAGATTACTATTCTGGTGCAATTTAGTTACTTTAATGAAAAATTACTTGCCTCAGTTTACTGAAGCTACTAGTATATGTATTAGCGAAAACATGGAAGATACTCTCTTTAAAAAGTGATTATGTATCATTTTGATCAAAAAGATGCAGGTTAAACGGAGGTCAGATGTCACACGTGTGAATGAGAGTGGATGGAATTTCAAATATTAAAAATTTCTGTGGATTAAAATGGAAGTGAAACTTTATATACTCTTTGTCTTATTTTGTAGGTACTGTGCGACACAATTTTGCCGAAAATGAATTCTGTCACACAGTTAACTTTGGTTTTTTGTGGGATTTTTCAGTTGGCAGTGGATTTCACATCAACGCACGCGTAATGATGGGTAGATGAACCCAACGTTCGATTACAATTAGACCAGATTAAGTGCCCGGTAATAACATCGTGCAAGCAATTTGACTATGTATGAACATTTAAAAACAATAAGTTAACATTTTTAATGTGTGCAATTGATCTAACTATTTATTAGTTATCTGAAAATAACATTTCCCTTAATCTGCACTTGCAGGATATCCCCAGGTGCATACATGTATATGCAGAATATCCCCAGGTGCATACATGTATACGCATCCCAGATAATATTTTGCGATTCCAAAGAAGAAAAAATCCAAGTCGAAATATGGCAGTTTGGAAGCAAATGAGGAGTATAAGTGTATGAATAAAAACCTTGTTTTAAGACAGTGTGCCAATTTCAATCCGTCAATTTGTCTAAACTCAGATGCAACCCGAAACATCAGATAGAGAGAATGGAACAAGAGAAACAGAAAGATTTTATGGCCTCTATAGAAACGATGTTAGATTCTATCATTATATGCATTGGTAGCGCAGTGTCTAAAGACTATTTGAATTTGAAGTTGGATCAAATAGTGCCTAAAGACTATTTGGAATTTGAAGTTGGATCAAATAGTGTCTAAAGACTGTTTGAATTTGAAGTTGGATCAAATAGTGTCTAAAGACAATTTGAATTTGATGTTGGATTAGGTAGTCTAAAGACTATTTGAATTTGAAGTTGGATCAAATAGTATCAAAAGAGCATTTGAAAATAATCTGAAAGAAGTAAAGGAGGAACTTAAAGAGACAAATTTTGAAGCAAATGAAACAGATTAATGAGGAAGTTGAGAAATTAAGGGGTGATCTGTTTGATTTACAAGTTAAAAACGATAATTGGAAAAAAGAACGGAAGCCTTTTGAGAAAACAAATGAAGGCAAATTCGAGAAAATAGTGGAATTAACACACACAAATATGATGCCGTAAACAAAAAGATGGACGATGTAGATAGAGCAATACTCCAGAGTTAAAAATCTTTGGATCTATGGAGTTGAGGAACGAAACAACGATGAAACTCGGAAAGAATGCGGAAAGTAATCAGGTTATTTGGAAACTAGCTGGGTATAATTGTCTCGAGTGAAGATATATACATTATCCACATAGTAGGTAGATTTGACGTCGATTCAGACAGACCTATTATTTTCTAAATTCATCTGAAACGGTGAAGATGGAGGTACTGAATAAAAGGAAGAAATTGAAAAGGTTCATCCTATATCATTCAAAAAGACATTGCCAAATGAATAAGTTCATCCGATATCACTGAAGAAGACATTCCCAAATATTATGACCTTATATTGTGATCTTTCATTACATTATATCATTGAAGAAGACATTGCCAAATGAATAAGTTCATCCGATATCACTGAAGAAGACATTGCCAAATGAATAAGTTCATCCTATATCATTAAAGAAGGCATTGCGTAATGAATAAGTTCAAGCTGTCTTGTGTAGAATAAGTCTGGATCTTTGACTATAAAGTTTTTGCGAAATTCGCTAACGGTAAAAAGTACAGGATCCGAGGATATAACAATTTTGAAAAGCTGAGAGAAGAAGCGCTAAACACAACGAAATAAGATAATAACAGGAATTTCTTAAAGCCAAAAGTGAAATAAATGAACCTCGAAGGGACTGACGCTCTACTGGGCGAAAAGAATCTCCAGAAATTCAAGATAAGACCATGTCTTTCTTTTAATAGTCGAGTGTTGAAACCATCTCTGATATTCTTCAGCAATAACAAGATTTTCAAAGTAGCTGCTGTGGTACACACAATGGATGTCAGCTTGGGACCATTTTCATTTAGGACAAACTAGGTATCATAAGAAGTCTATTGCTGAAAACCCCATGTTGATATAGCCATCGATTTGGAGAGGAGTAGAGATAACAATATTTTCAAGATATGACTTTCTATTCGGTGTAGCAATAACAAGATATTCAAGATGGCTGCTGTGGCGGCCATACTTGATGTCAGATCGGCACCATTTTCATTTAAGACCAACTGGACACCATAAGAAGTCTTCTGGTGAAAACCCAACGTCAATATAACTTAGAGTAGAGTTTGATCAGATTTATAAGATGGCTGCCATGGTGGCCAAATTGGATGTCAGATTGGCATCATTCTTATTCAGGACTAGCTAGACATCATAAAAAGTATTTTAGTGAAAACCTCATGCTTATACAACCATCCAATCAGAAGGAGTAGCGATAACAAGATTTTCAAGATGGCTGCCGTGGCGGCCATATTGGACATCAGATTGGCACCATTTTTATTTAGCACTAAGTAGACATAATAAGAAGTTTTTCAGTTAAAACCATACTGATATGACCATTCATTGAAGAGGAGTAGCAATAACAAGATTTTCAAGATGGCTGCCGTGGCAGCCATACTGGATGTCAGATTGGCACCATTTTCATTTAGGTCCAAGTAGAAATGATGAGAAGTATTTTAATGAATACCCCATGTTGATATGACCATCCATTCGGGAGGAGTGGCGATGACAAGAGTTTCAAGATGACCGATATAGCGGTCATATTTGACATCAGATTGGCACCATTTTCAATTAGGAACAAGCAGACATTATGCGAAGTCCTTTAGTGAAAACGCCATGTTGATATGACCATCCATTCAGGAGGAGTAGCAATAACAAGATTTTCAAGATGGCCGCTATGGTGGCCATATTGGACGTTACATCGGCACCATTTTCATTTAGGATCCAAATAGACATCATACGAAGTCTTTTAGTGAAAACCCCATGTTGATATGACCATCCATTCAGGGGGAGTAGCGATAAGATTTTCATGATGGCCAATGTGGCGGCCAAACTGGATGTCAGATCGGCTTCATTTTCATTTAGGACCAACTAGACATCATACGAAGTCTTTTAGTGAAAACACCATGTTGATATGACCATCCATTCAGAAGGAGTAGCGATAAAAAATAAATTCAAAATAGCTGCCTTGGCGGCCATATTGGACGTAAGATCGGCACCATTTTCATTTAGGCCTAACTAGACAATGGGATGAATGTGTGTGCAAAGTTTCAAGGTAATCCTCCAAGTAGTTTCAGAGGAGTAGCGATAACAAAATTTGTGCTAACGGACGGACGGACGTCTGACGATCCCATAAGTTCTTCTGGTTTATGACCAGTAGAGCTAAAAATTCATAACTTGATTATTTTTGTTACCATTGTTTTACCTCTTAAATATTAGCTAATTTATTACGAGACTAAAGTTTTGCACGCCGTTTATAACTCTTGTTTACCTCTAAATTTCGGCCGCGATATTTTGCCGAACAAATACATTTATACAGTTTGTAGAATAACAAACAGAGTTGTGGTTACTGGAATTAAGGATCTAAGACCACCTTTTAATAGCAATTAGTGTATCACTTATAAGGATTAAATTGATTAAACCAGAACAAAGACCAGTATTCCTTCTGGGTTTATCAATCACCTGACATGAATTAACGGTATTCATAACATTGGTAATATTTCTACATTTACTGGACGCCGTTATGTCTTCTTTGAAGTCACCAAAGATTATTTTATTTTCACAATACTTTTGTGGGTTTTTTTTAAATAACGAGAATTCTTCTTTTGAAATACGTTGGTACCCCACCCTCATTTATATTTCTATCGAGACTGATTGGTGCTTGGAAATTCGGTATTAAAATATCTTCAGCTGGAACTGATCTATCAAACTATGTCTAACTGATTGAAATAAGATCAAGTACATTCAACTACTAGTATATTTTTGTATGGTCAATCTTGTGATAAATACATTGACTGTTTACATGGCAAAATGTGACGCGTCTTGCAGATTATGGTCCATGTGTGAACCCGGATTAGTTTAAATGTCATTAGCATGTAATAGCAAGGTGACAGACTCCTTACTTATCTTATTTGTACACATGTACAGTCATGATCTAGTGATAAAAACAACCCATTAACAACTCATATCTACATATGGCAATAGAATAGTACAAATTCTCTGCGACTAAAGTGATATATTAGCGATAGTAGAACACAAATTAATTGATAGCATCACCTCAGCTTTTGCTTCCATGGTAACAAATACCAAGAGCTTTACACTGCTTCTGTAGTAATAATCAACAAGAGCTTTATACTGGTCTGGATCAATATTCACAGACTATATAGCAACACTGAGAATCAAGCTGACTTGGTATTGATTTAAGATTAATATGGAGGACGAATGTTTACAAAAGAGAATTATATATGTATAATTGACTTCTCTTACTTGAATTAAAAATTATTCAATAGCAGTGATCATCATGGAAAGTACATAAAAATCTAAACATGAGATACAGAGGACTGAACAACAAGTTTGAAATTATAACGAACCCTCTCCTCATTAACAATAATCTTCACTTAGATAATCTGATTGGCGTTGGCATAAGTAATGAAAGAAAATAGGCAGACGATTCCAAGAAAATTGTACATGCAATATTGTAATAGTACAAGAAGTATTTTTAAAAAATGTTGGTGCTAATGGAGGGCGGGAGGGGTGGGGGTAAAAGATTGTATAAGTACTATTAAACTTTTTGCTCATAAATTTATATGCATGCAATAACGTTTTTACGTAAATTTATATGCATGCAATAACGTTTTTACAGAAATTTATATACATGCAATAACATTTTTACATAAATTTATATGCATGCAATAACGTTTTTACATAAATTTATATGCATGCAATAACGTTTTTACAGAAATTTATATACATGCAATAACGTTTGTACTGAAATTTATATGCATGCAATAACGTTTTTACTGAAATTTATATGCATGCAATAACGTTTGTACAGAAATTTATATGCATGCAATAACGTTTGTACAGAAATTTATATGCATGCAATAACGTTTGTACAGAAATTTATATGCATGCAATAACATTTTTACAGAAATTTATATGCATGCAATAACGTTTTTACAGAAATTTATATGCATGCAATAACGTTTTTACAGAAATTTATATGCATGCAATAAGGTTTTTACAGAAATTAATAAGCATGCAATAACGTTTTTACAGAAATTTATATGCATGCAATAACGTTTTTACAGAAGATTTAATAGCTTTGTACATACCATTCGCGGAAACACTTGACACAGCTTGTAGCAGGAGTGGTCATGTCCGCCTTTCGGCAGACAGATCACTTGGGGACAAATTCAACTAAATTACGTAATTAATGCATATACCAATGCTTCCAAGTATATAGTTCTATATAATACATGGCAGCATCTAACAATTCATTTTTATTATTCACGGAAACACGTAATTTAACGGTATCATACATATAAGGTATAATCTCTTGCTCCAATCACAGCACCAGTATTTTGTTCTTGTCCCAAATTTGTTAATAGATGGGAAATTGGGGGGGGGGGGGGGTTACTTTAACTAGCAGGGCTTCTTTACATTTCTTCCCCCTCCTCCAATTTATGCAGGAAAAGTGAGTTTGGAATTGTGATTTTTCCCGATAAATTTTTCACTTGTGACCATCCTATTATTAGACTGAACAGTATGCGTTTGTCCCTTTATAAAGATGGGTTGTGGAATACAGCTGCATACATTAATTTATTTTTTTTTGGCAGGGAGATAGGGTACCATATAAAAGAAGTCTTGTCCAACTAACTTACGAACTCTTGCACTGTTTACTGCCAAACTGTGTGATATTATTACAACAATGCTCACTGGCATTAATAAATTCTCACTTAGGGGTTTCAGAACGTTCGCATGTTTGTTCCCTTTTCTAGTCATTTCAAACTAAGCGTGCATATATATATATATATATATATATATATATATATATATATATATATATATATATATATATATATCAATCATCTCAGGCCCCCCCAAAAATTAAAAAAAAATGTGTTTCCGGTCAGCCGACCGTCCCTGTTTCTCGTTGCCGACCCAAGCTCTTTTTCACCCCACCCCCCCACCAATTTTTTTTTTTTTTTTTTAAATTAAAAAGAAAAATCACATTGCCGAAATGAATTTGTGAATCTAATTGATCCGGTTTTGCCCAGTAATTTGAAGCGCTTGAAATATTATTTGATTTCTATATAATGTTAAAAAAAAAACCTACCTGCCTATCCTAATTAAAAACCAGTGCAATAGGAAACACAAATTGGCTTTTTTTTGTTTTTTGGCCTCACACGAAATCATCGCAAACTACTAACAAATACGTGTTTTCACTCCAAGCGATTAATCAGCATGCTTTGTTAGTCAACCGTTGAACATTCTTCACAGGTCAATTCTCGATTCCACTCGCCTATGCGATCGCGCCATATAGGGAGAAAATTACATCTAATTTACCTCACCTGGCCACATATACTTCACACAGTTGATGCAGTTTATAAATACGAATCTAAGCTCAAAATACCTACCACCAGCTGTTAGTCAAGCGTTGTTTATTCCGCATTGAAATGGACCGCTGTCCGAGTGTGGGGTTGGAGAGCTGTTTGATTTATTACGTAATAACATGCGGAAGGGGGGTGGGGGTGCCAAGCTTGACAGCGGCCTGGTGAAGTACCGGTAATCGCCTAGCATCGTGCTTAGTAAGTTCCTCTTCATAACATGTACAAACTCGTGTGTAGGATGTAACGCAACGCGTAATTAACATAATAACTAGCAATAACACCCGTAGACAACCCCTACGGACGAAATATGAAAGAAGACAGTGTTCCGGGAACTAAATGATCAATTAATCTGATAGAAAGTCACTCTGTTATACGACTGTCATCTCCATACATGAGGAAACTGAAGTCAATTTATATTCTTTCTTTCAGTAATTTAGGCGACCGTCCTATAATACACGCAAAAAAGGTCAATATACTGGAGCGCAATACACTTCATATAGCATACCTGTCAGATAATAAGTACAGTTTCTTGTCTAGCTAATAAACAGTATATAAACTGTGGACTTCGAAATTACGCAGAGCTATAAAATTGTTCTATAGATGGACGGGCGCACCCAACGTGCATGTTAATATTTTTTCTCTAATATCCTGGCAAATTTTACGAACAAAAAAAAAATGCATGTAAATCGTCAACAACTAATAGTAAATTATTTTCTGGAACAAAAGTTACAAAAAACGCTTTGAAGCAATGCCACCTTGATATATATCTGCCTCTATATTAAGTTTATGGCTTGAACATCTAAATATCTAAAAGTCCAGAGGAATGTAAAAAGTGATCTTATGCATAGACATTTCTAGACATTCAGTGTGACCTGTATTCTTTATAATGCATAGACATTTCTAGACATTCAGTGTGACTTGTATTATTTATAATACATAGACATTTCTAGACATTCAGTGTGACCTGTATTCTTTATAATACATAGATATTTCTAGACATTCAGTATGACTTGTATTCTTTATAATGCATAGACATTTCTAGACATTCAGTGTGACCTGTATTCTTTATAATACATAGATATTTCTAAACATTCAGTATGACTTGTATTCTTTATAATACATAGACATTTCTAGACATTCAGTATGACTTGTATTCTTTATAATACATAGACATTTCTAGACATTCAGTATGACTTGTATTCTTTATAATACATAGATTTTGTTTACTGATTGACCTTTTCGTCCCAAATTTTGATACATAACAATCTTTCTACTATCGGAAACCATTATTGCATGAAAAGTTTTTTTTTAAATAGCGCATATTTTTTGGATTAAAAAAACCCATATAATCTTAGCAGTTCCTTCACGACGACTGAATCGATTTAATTAGAACTCCGTGCCTTAAGATTATTCTGGCGTTTTAAAAATTTAAAAAAAAAAACAAACAATTATTATTGAGACTACCATTAATAATCTAATTCATTTAGTTCTCCATTTCACCAGTCTAACAATAAAAAGCAAAGTACAATGAAACTGACTAACAACCAGAGGTAGATGTATATGAGTGGATAAATCAAAGAGTAGACGTAAGAATACAATAAATCAAAGAATGAACGAATGAACGAACAAATAAATAACGAATGAAAAGAGATATAACTTCACTGTCTTTCAACCAATTTTATGCAATTTTCAGTATCAACAAAAATCACTTTGTAGTAAAGTTGTCAAATTTTCAAAATAAAAACTTTGATTTAAAAAAAAAATTACTTTTGTAATTAGTAAGCGTGATTATCTCTGATTTGTCAATTGTTTTAAACTTCAAAGCGAGTCCAAGACTTGTTAAAATAAAATAATAATAGTTTTTCCCATGGCAAAAGTGAAACTTTCTAGATCGACAGAAGGCCTTCCTCTGAGGCAATGTTCTAGGCTGGTTTAACAGCAGATCGAGAAGATTGTTGAACCATGATCGTTGGGGCCACATGAGATGAGCAGTGGAGGTCCTGATTTTCTGGAGCACTTGCGGAATCATCCTGAAGGGTGGTAAGGCGTGTTCGAACAGACTATCCCTCTTCAGGCTGAAATCATCCACTGCTCAGGCTCTCTGGTCTGGGACTGAGAAAACGTAAAGAAGGAGATGACGTTGTTTAGTCATGTGGCAAACAAGTCCACCAAAAGTCTCCCGCACAGTCTGAACAGGGAGTCTGCTACAGATTGGTGCAGAGACCGTTCCGTGAGGACTAGCTTGCCTCTCTTGGACAGACTGTCCGCCAAAATATTCTTCTTGCCAAGGATGTGACGAACTCAGAGGGTAATTCCTTCTGGGGTTGCCCAGCGAAGGAGATTCCAAACTTCCACGCACTGAAAGGGGGCATGTGTGCCTCCTTGTTGCCTGAGATACGCCAACACCGACGTCTTGTCGTCGAAGACCATTACACAGCGACTCCTTATCATGTTGATGCACCCCTGTAGGTCTAAAAATACCGCCCTTATTTCCAAATTGTTTACGTGGAGGGTAGTTTCTTCCAGGGACCATGAACCATGAAGAACTAGCCCTTCCGACTTCAAGTAAGCGCCCCACACCGAATCTGACGCGTCCATGAACAGATAGGAGTGGGTCCGGGTGCGTGAATGGGGAAACCGTCTAGAAACCGGTCCCAATTTGCCCACCAAACTCGAGTGGTGGTGGAAATCGGGTTTTAGAGAAATCTGGGCGGTCTGATGATCCCTTTGCGATTTCCAGTTCGCCAAAAGGAGAAACTGGAGGGGGCTCAAGTCACAGATCTTGTATAAGGACTCTAAAAGGTCATTGTGGATCAACCAGTCAACAAAATACTGGAGTATAGGGATCCCGAGTGAGCTTAGGTAGACGGCAACTACTCCAATTACTCTGGTAAAAGTTCTGGGTGCGGAGGGTAGGCCAAACGGCAGAGCGCGGAACTGGAAAACCTCCTGGTCCAGTTCAGTGTTTACATTATGAGAGTTGATCATTAGCTTAACAAAACTAATAATTTCTTGTCAAAGGATTTTATTAGCCAAGAGATTTTTAAAAAAATTTTTTTTAAAAGAAATTAGGGAGGATCCATTTTACGAAATTAATTCATGCTACCATCAGGTCTCATGAACACTGCACAGTATAACGCATGCTCTTAGTAATTGGCTAATTACTCGGTTTGAGAAATATCTTCCCAACACCGACTCCGCATAATCAAACAAGTAATCATTTAAATCTAACAAAGCTATAAACAGCGACGTAAATACAAATAGCACGTACCCTAGGTTTGTAACATTACCCACGCCTTCGAAAATCACTCGTTCCGAAGTGATCACAAACGTCATACTTATGGTCATGAATCACAACTGATTATTCACCCAGAATCAACCACCAACCCATTCGTGATTCCCAACATGATTACTGTTCTGGCTGAAAATCAATGGATCTGATCTCCTAGATCCGCCACTCTTCATCAAACTAAAACAAAAGCATAACCACGCGTCGCCTAAAAATAAAACATACAACGAACGACCAAAAGCTACATAAAGTTCAATCAAACACAACACTGCTTTAACTGTGCTATCAAAGGTGCAAACTTTCGTATATTGCTAGCAGGTTGGAAGTCCATATAATCATAATAGGATCTTCTCAAGTAAATTCAGTTTGAAAACTAAAGAAGACGATAGCCATGTCCGAGTAACTTACTAGCTGATCGACAGTCTGCTGTAATAAACAGAAGCAAAATGACAGCTTCTCCCTGCTGCTACAACGCATATACATACTAATCTCCCATACAACAAGCAGCCCACCAACAACTGGTCAAACACCAAGGCACCTACAGCTACCACGACGAAGAAATGCTGGTACTGCGATATCGATTCTTATTAGCTGTCCAACAGTTTTCCACATAAACCGTCAAACAATGTCAACTTCCTACTGTTAACAAGCCTCAGACGTCGCATCCTCTCCACCAGCCACAAGTCGCCCCAACACGACGACAAAGAAACTTAGCGCTTCCAAACTTAAAACCGCCAAATACACAACGTCGGCTTCAGACATGTCAGGTTACACTACACCTCACATCTATAAACTCACGCTAACATCACAGCTACGACGTTTCCTCCGGAAGTTAACCTCTTCCCACCAGCATATGCACGATCAACGCTCATGATGTTATATGTCACTCTTGAAGTTGTTTTCAAAGAGAAGCTCGCACGTTCGCAGCTATACAAGCCGAACCACAAAGACATTGGGTTATTCTGCGGTTGAACAAAAAAGCCTTATGCCAGAAAGCACAGTCCGACCAATATCAAATAGATGACTACAAATAATCAATTATATGCAGGCCAGTTCTAAAGACGACATATCGATTGTCCGTATATCAATCCTGCTTTCTGATTTCGTGTACTAAGAACAGCCTTTCACCAATCGCCTAAGAAAAACTGATCTTCACAAGCTGGTTCTTCAATCTTTGTATCAAGAAAACCAGAGTAAATTATCATAAATGCTGTGCTGGTATCCAAGAGTGTTCAAAGCAAACTGTAGCATAAGCTTCTCAACAAGCAGGTCTCTAACAGGTCAAAAGCGAAAGCGCGTCCTGCGTAACCACTACGAAAACTCAGGCAGAATGATCAAAAAAGTATATATATATATATATATATATATATATATATATATATATACATATATATATATATATATATATATATATATATATATATATATACATATATATATATATATATATATATATATATATATATATATATATATATATATATATATATATATATATATATATATATACATATACACACACACACACGACCGATGCAACAAGAAAAATGTTCTTATAAAACGCAAGGGGTCTCACATCTGAGAGAATCATACAACGCCAGCGTGAGTCTGGCTTGAGGTCAATGTTTCCCCTATTTTCAAGGACCTCAAGATAACAGTCGTTCTCAACTGAAAGGTTCTTAAACAGGCAAATACCTCAGATATTTTTCCTCCAATCAACTAATGACCACACATTCACGAGACCCTAATTTCACACTCTCGTGATTTTTCTTCCTTCACATTTGCACGATTTATCAGTACCCCTTTCTAAGCCGTCGATCGGTACTTCACGCCACGCAACATAAACACCTAATACAAAGAATTATTCCTATCTCAAATTACTAAACACTTGTACGTGAAAATATCCTAATAATTCCTAATGTTAAGAAATTAGGGAGGGTCCTTTTCACGAAACTAATCCATGCTACCTAAAAGTCTGTTCATGATGGCGTATGCTCTTAATTGGCTAATTACTCTGTTTGAGAAATATCTTCTTAACACCGACCCCCCCCCCCCCCCCCTAATCAAACAAATAATCACTAACACCTAACAAAGCTATAAATGGAGACGAAATACATATAGCACATACCCTAGGTTTTGTTACAGTATTTTACACCATGTGTATAAACATCTTATGGGTTAAGTTAATGACTACACCCAAATATTTGTATACATTAACCAACATCAAACTGTCATACAGAATTTGAAGTTTTGAGCAGCATAATATTCCCCACTTATTAAAAATAATGAGTTTGGTTTTACTTACGTAAGTCGTATCATGAGTTCAAGTTATCTTGTAATCTTTATGCACTATAAGATGGACTGCATTATAAATATATAATAAACATAATAAATTAAAACTATTAACTTAAAATGGGATGGGCTAAAGGACTGATCAAAGTCAATAACTCAACCATACGAGAACTGCAATTGGAACAAACAAAGGTCGTACTGCCAATGACTGAAAAAACACCACAGTACGCGCTATTTCATGTACCTGTACCTTGTTTACCAAATTAAGGCGTGTGCACATCACACACCCTTAGAATGTTCATTACGGCATTCGCAACTTCGAGGCCAATCCTACTGATCTTACCTTGAATGCATGTCAATACCTGCCATTCTGACCACTTCATCTATTTACCAACCAAGGATTGACCACGATGTTGCGAATGCATGGAACTATTTTTCATTCGCAACGTCTCGGTCAAACTTACGGTCAATCCAAAAATAACCGAGGTAGTCAGACTAGATTGCAGTTTCTCTTTTGCGAAGACATTTCCGGCGAACAAAATTTATGATTTTGTCTGTAAATTAGTACGTCGACATACACCCGAGACATATTTTTGTATCGCAGAAACAGTCCACGTGGTCCAAATGTCATTATTCGTGACTGGATTGGGGTGACTTATATTTGGCCCAAACATTCCAGAGTTTTTGTTTCTTTTCAATAATGAACTTATTTGAGAACTTTGTTTACTGAACTTGCGTAAATACAGGACTGACCATTATAATTTTGGGGTGCGGGGGGTGGGGCTGGGAATATTTTGTATGAAAAATATTTTCCGTCTCTCAAATAACTTTAAAGAAATGTTCTTGCTCCGATTTATAGAAAAAAGAACCTAATATTTTATATTATATTAGTTGAAAAAAAAATATTTTAATTTTTTTTTCAAACAAAAATTATGAAATTGCGTGTCACTGAGATCACTACCATGCGACGGAAAAGACAGAAGACGTTCCGAGTGTGGAGAACTGAAGAGTTCACCATGAACCGGCCTATCAAAATGATAAGCCTGCAGATATTTTCTACGTGGGCCTAGGTGTGTCATCCTATCCGCAGCTTAAGAAAAAAAAAAATTAAAAAAAATATAAAAAATCCTGGAATTTAAATAAACATGTTCATTTTCCGTTCAAGTTTCTGAATAAATTTTCTCACACAAACAAAACATTAAATGAAATGAAATAACACCACACAAACAAAACATTATATGAAATTAAATAACACCACAGATGCAGTAATTATTACTTGCGTAGGCATGAAATGCGGTTTCGTCAGCACTTAACATTATGGTAAAATGCGGAAAAAAACATAATAAACAGGGTTTTCAAGTACGGTATTATCTCCGCTCACGGAAATATAAATTCATGTAAATAAGGCGCACGATACATCTTTTATGTAACTAGATCAAGTTTTCCCCTGATCGTCCAGCGGACACCAATATGGAACCGACCAATTAATTTTCGGGGGGAGGGGGTGCTGGGATTTTCTATCGAACTAATAAAATGGATATAATTATTTCTTTTATTCAACAAATCAGAGCAAAAATATTATTTCAGGCTGTTTTGGGGCCGGATTTTTTTCCAAACAAAATCGCAACCCCCTTGAGAACATTAAGACGAGAACCCCAGGCAAAACCAAGGTGTCGGCAAAACGAGTTCAAATATTTACTATGGTAGGAAATCCTACGTATCCTGAAATCATCAACCTCTGTGTAGAACTTCTTTGTCGCTCCTTTGTATAGCAACTATTTTTTGACACCTTTAGCACTGAAAGTCACACACACACACACATCCGGGTATGTCTGCTACGCACGAATGCCTATACTATCGACTTTGTAGCATCATTTTTTGGTGATGTGTGCATGGTCGAGATGGTATACGGGTTGATGCATGTGTGTGGTCTTTTGTACATTTATTCGGGGTCGTTTCATACAGTATTGGAATGTTTTGGACTCGATCCTTTTTTTTTTTTTTTTTTGTTGCTTAGTTTTAGAAACTAAAAAACAAATTTATTGTTCTAGTGCAAGTTTATTAAATATTTTTTTTTACTGATTTGCAATTAATAAAAGGTAATCAAGGTACTCCTATCAGTTAGAATTAATTGCAATGTATAGTTTCCACTGTGATCACTTTAAGTCATATGGACTAAATACATGACGTAATGACCAAAATAGCGGTTACTAGAAACACCGAAATACACTGAAACACCGAAATACACATGTATTTACAGGTTCTCTCTGTATATATCGGTTTTCACACAAAAATTATTATTTGTTTTTGTTTGAATAATAATATATAAAAAAATAATATGATTTATGTAATTTTGATACGAATTATTTACTTTTTTCCTATTTATAGAACAATTCATGTCATGATGTCACTCGGTCGTACTTGATTCGACAGACCTGATAAATGGCGAATCGTAGTAATACATACACAGAGTGAAAGTGAAAATTATTGAAGTAGCAAAAGTATTTGCCGACATTATATTATATATTTACTTTAACTTTTAATGATATAGTTTTTGACAAATAAATAACATTTAATTTAATTTTTGTTTAAAAGGTTTCCAAATATTTGGCAATAGTGAAACATGTACTTATATATAATGCTTTTGATGATATGACAGTTGATTGTAAGGGTGTTAAGAAAGTCTTCTTCTTGGAAATATGTGAACGGGGAATAGTCATACATGTTTGAATAATAATAAAAAGCAAAATAATTTAAATTTATATGAATTATTTATTCTTTATTTGATTTGACATATATATGATAAACGGCGAATTGAAATACATACACAAAGTGCAAGTGAAATGTAACAAAGTACCAAAAGTGTATACGATAGTATATATGCAAGAGTGAGATTAATATTGTGATCGTAACAAGCCACGATATATGATGATAGGCAAAGACAACTCAGGAAAGCATTTTTGTAAAAAACATGTATTATTCATTATTTGGCAGAATTTAATATTTACATTTAATTACACACATAATGTATCAGGTTTCAATGAATGAATAATTTGAGCACGCAGATGAATTAATTAATCCAACAGTATTCAAGATTATGTTCTTCTTGAAAATCTAACTACAAGTCATGTTGCACAAGACAAGGTAAAATAAACCTAACCGAAAACAATAAAATATAGAACATTATGACGAAATCTCTGGTTCATGTTTAGATTTTTTAGCTGTAATTGTCACAGTTCGTACATTAATTTTTCGTTTCCTTTGTCCAGGTTTTCGTCCATTAGTCCTTGGTGCAACAACAGTTGTCTGACCGTCCGTAGAAATCATGTATTTTGTGTCTATGTCGATGTGGCGTCTGAAGCGTTTGAACAAGTTTGTGCGTTGTTGCTCTGTCATTTTTGTACAGTCTGTTTTTCTCGACTCAAATTGTTTATGACTGTCGGCAAGCCGGAATTCTCCAGTGCATACTAGAGCACTCCTCAGATTTCTGAATTGTCCGGTTACTAATTCATGTGTTAGTTGTACAAATTCCGTCAGCGTTTTCGTCTTCCAGTCAACTGTCTGTTTTAGAACGTGGTTCATGGACTCACAATTATTATTTTTCCACATGCGGTCTATTTGATATATTCTTAATGGATTATTGACTTTTAGTTTGATAGTTGTCTTTAGTTTTTTCCGAAAGTAATTAAGAAATTTTCCTGAAATTCCAGCACAATGATTTTCTAACACTTCACATTTATCGTCATAGCAAATACTGTCATTGGCGTCAACTAGTCCGTCTTTCCCAAAAATTTCTTTCAAGATATTGTTGCGGTCAGTCACGGTAACTGCGTCGTCTGTCAATATATGTCTAACGTTCTCTTGTAAATGGCGTGTGCACAGAACGTGTGTTGCTTCGGGCAGAACTGCCGTAATGCCTTTGACTGGAGACTTCTCATCATCACTTCCAATTACAAGGCTCTTAAGATTCGAATCAATAAGTTTTACTTTCAGATGATGGAAAAAAATGACTGTAAGTTTCGAAATCACTATTGTCGTGAATGAAGAGCGGTCCAAGAAAGATTGGTGGTTCGCCTGTTCTGACTCGTTTTACCGTAAGTTGCTTGTAACATGTGACCGTCACATGCATTTTACACAGCATAAAAGTTTTGTCAATGCCAAGGACAGTCTGCCCGGAGCAACAAAGATTCTTAATGTCTGTTATCTGTTCGTCTGTGTACAAAATGACACAAGGGGGTTTAGCGCTGATCCGGATAACTGATCTTACAAAAGGGTTATTTTCAGTTACCAAATTTTCGAAATGTCGGATTTGGTCAGCAATATTGTTGGAGTGTCCGGGAGATTTTCTGTCCTTTGATTTTTGATATTTTTGTTTGTCATAAATTTGTTGAAGTCCTGTCGGTTGGGACAGTTCACCATATTTTGAAGTAAGTTTGTTTAATATTTGATGGGGTTTCATTTTTCCAGTCATTTCTGTAATGTCGTCTAAAACAAGGTCAGGAGTCCGCAAATATTCTGTCGTCTGTCGCGAGTTTCCATGCGGCGTTAAACCAGGGAATTTCCCTACATATTCAACCAGTGACAAATTACTTGCCAGACCCCCCTCCCCAAGCCATGTGACCCTCTTTTTGTACATATTGTCCTTTTTTAACTGAGTATAGTATCTGTGGATCACGACAACTTGATCTTTGCCAGGTTGCGGATCAAAAGGTCGATACACAGTTTTCCGCTTGACTTGTCTTTTTAAAGAATACTTCCCATTTTTAAAAAAAATCATGGTCAGATTCCCGTTGTCAGGCAGCAAATAGTAGGATTTAGGGGATGCACCAGCAGATGTATCCCATACACCACAGTCGTCTGAAAAAGAACTTTTGCCATTATTCGACCTCTTTTCGAGGTTTTTGGCATTATTCACAATGAAATATACATTTTCTTTCAACCACATGGAATGCATTCTACGCTCGATTCTGATTTTAACAAAAATTCCACTACTTTTCCCGTGTCAAGAAAATGACCCTGGTCTAATTTGCCTTTTGCTGGATGTTTGTATGTGTCATTTCCGTCTTTTACCTCGTTGTGTATGTCAGTTACGTCGTCGATTATATCAGAATGTGACTCGTTACTAACGTGTTTTGCCGTCATGTCAGAATTATCAGAAATAACATCCACAAGCTTTGAATAGTCACTAACAAAAATGCGATTATCACAGATCAAATCTACAAAACTGTTGGACTTTTCATCATAGTAGATAGGATTCAATATCAGTTCTATTGCAGTTCGTAGTCGCAGAAGTTCGTGAAAGTTTTCTGAACCAGTCAGTGCTCTAGAAACTGCTCTATATAAACAGTTTCCATCACCACAAACTGACATTGGTACAAGTTCCCATAAAATTGCTGGATTATACATTTTTAAAATTTCCACCGAAACTGCATCTTTCTCTCCATTGGTAGGCATGTGCTCTGATTCTGGAATCAAAATCCCGTAGGTGATGAGAAGCTTACTTTCTGACTTTGCAGCATTGGTCAGAGCATTCTTTTCCTTCAAATGGAAAGCTTTCTGCAGTCTGGAAATATATATTTACAGTGTCATTGAAATATAAGTGAAATTCTTGTTTGTTTTATCTTATAACTTACGTATGCATAGCCACATTCGCTATAAAAATCGGTGCCGTTTCTTTAATGTGCTCGACATTGTTATCTTAGTTTGAATAAGAAATGGGATCACGGGGAAGACAATAAAGGGTGTGCAGTCAATTAAAAAATGAATAATAGAATGTGTGCAGGACACATCGAGAAAGGTAGATTAAAGCATTAAGTATGACCAGAGGGCAAGAATGGCCAGATATAGGTTAGGTACATATAGTTTAAATCATTTATTTTAAGAAACTTTGTCAATTGCAATTACAAACGGGGATTTAGTAGAAAGCACGAGCATATTAGAGTACTCTCTCTCCCCAAATAGTAAGAGCAAATATAAACAAAGAATAAGAACTACATAAATATGTGACTTAAATCAATTAATTCAATATTTTAGTCATCCTCTTGAAGTTTTGCGCAGAAAATAATAACATGTAGTGATTTCTTTTTCTCGACTGAAGTAGGCTTTGAAATAAGTAAGTCAATCAATTCAAAAGAATATAACATTAATAATGTATTGATTGAACAGAATATATAGATGGATAAATAGAGAGATACAGGAAAACTATGTAATTGTCGCAAACGTGTACATTCATTTCAACGAGAAAAGCGGCACGAATAGAATCTTATTAATTTCTTTGAATATCACGATCAAAATATTTACTTGAAGAATAATAACTAAGGTATCTATTTATCTATCTATAGAGAAAACATACATTTGTATTACCTTTGTAAGGCTTGTCCAGCATCATATACATCTCCATTGAAAGAACACGTCGTGCAAAGAAACTCCAAGTAATCGCGAGACCATGATCTCAAGTCTTTTGCACTCATGGGAATGCAATCAATGTGGACCCATTGTCGGCAATTTGTGCATTGCAAAGCATCAGTTTTACATTCACTGGAACAAATAACACATGGATATTGATCCATCCTTGTTGCGTATGTTTGTGTATGTGATAATATCTGTATTGTATAACGCTTTTATATCAAAACATTTACTTCTCAGTTATGAAATGTGTGCATAATTAAATTGCGCAATTAATGAATAATGACAACGTTGAGCAAAAGGGTGCCTTTTCTTTAATGTGCGCGACATTTGGCTTTAACTTGAATAAGAAATGGGTTCAAAGGGATGACAATAAAGTGTGTGCAGTCAATTCGAAAATGAATTAAGCGACTTAAAAGATGAATTAAGCGACTTAGAAGAAAAGATTGTTTTCTTAACTTGAGTAAGAAATGAGATCAAAGGGAGAACAATAAATGTGTGTGCAGTGCAGTCAATTAAAACATTAATTAAGCGACTTGAAACAATATGAATTAAGCCGACTTACACCGTCCGTTCCGGAGATTACCTCAGTTCTGGAGATTACCTCCGTTCCGGAACTATCAGTCGTTTATCATAACACCTCCGTTCCGGAACGATCAACCTTTCCAATAAAGTACGACCAATTGACGACTGCTATAACTAGGAAAAAGTAAACAAGTCGTATCAAAATCGCTCAAATCATATTTTATTTTGCTTTATATTACTCTTCAAACGAAAACAAATAATAATTTGTGTGTGTAAACTGATATATACAGAGAGAACATGTAAATACATGTGTATTTCGGTGTTTCAGTGTATTTCGGTGTTTCTAGTAACCCCCAAAATAGGGACATAAAACTTAAGGGTTATTGGTAATGTAAACAGGCTTCATACTGTGGGTGGGTGTGGTATAGACAAATATCATGCACAAAACGTAATAAGTGGAAACAGCTACATTACTTTAAAAAAACCAAAAAAAAAAAACACTGTCAATGGAATGTGCCTTTTTTGCGGAAAAGTATTTTATAAGAGCTATATTTGCAAACAGTATGTTCAGAAAAAACAGCTTATGATTAATTTCCTAAAGTTTTAAACAAAATCCACATCATCTTGCCACTCAGTGGATTATTGATTGATACGTGTCAGTGACATTTTTGTTTCATTCCATACAAACTCGATGTACACTGCTTCAAATTCTGTCGACAAAATGGAAAGGAACCACTGTAAATGTACCACTGCTTCTATTTTGTTACAAACTCGCCAAGTGTTACAGGATACCGTATTGAAAGAAATTGTATAGCTATTTGTTCACAATCAGAGTATCATGCCCCACCAACCTGTATTGAATGGTGCATTACCAACAGTGGATGATTTAATTTTGAGACCCAGGAGGAGGCGTGCGGGCGGGGGAGTGTGGGAGCAAAAAAAAAAAACATAACTTTTTCTTAGCTTACTCTGATTCGAACAAAATTCAACCTTATTCAAACCATTTTATTTCATAAACAATTATCTTGTGGTAAGTAAAAGAACAACAATATCCTCGTTGGAAAGAAACCACAAATGGTTAAATGGTCGGTCCCTAATTGACTAGGCACTAGGGATTGGTTATTAGGCCCTGGCTATGTAGTGGTTGTAAATGTACCACTGCTTCTATTTTGTAACAAAGTTACGTATGTATGTATGTATCTATGTATGTATGTATGTATGTATGTATGTCTAAATATCTTGATACTGCAGGAAGACATACAACCTGACAAACAGGTTGACACAAATTGCTGTGCAGATACAACTGTAAGATGTAAAGGTTAGGATGAGTTTAATATATGAAAATTCGATCTATTCTAACTTAAAAATACATAGAGAGATAGCTTTGGATGCTAGATGATAAATAAACAGATCAACAGATTGATAGATCTTGCAACCAAGAAATAGGAAGGAACAAAATAATATGGATAGTGGTCAGGTTCTTACCTCACACTGCATTTGTCCAATCTTCTGCTGCAGTTGATTCGCTTTCTTCGATGCGTTATTCCTTTCTTGTATGAGCACTTCTACAATATTCAAGTCTTGCGAGAGACGTTCCGATGTAAATCTGTAGACTGATTTATCAGCCTCTTTTTCATTGCTAAATGATTTTGTCTCTGGCAAAATGCTTTGTTCACTGCGAATATATCCATCTGACACAAACCAAACAACCAAAAGTACTACAGTCAGAAACAAAAAAATTGACACCACCTTTTGAACAGTAGCCGACATATTCGCTTTTCACTGTCAAGACCGATGTGGTCGTATACAGTATATATGAATACGCTGTCCCCTTGAGCAATGAGGCTCTGGAGGGTGTACTATTGGCCGCTTTACACCAGTCGACGTTGGGTTCTTGTTGATTCTTATTCACAATGAACTGATTATTATTTGATTTGATGCACTGTTGGCGTCCATTGTTTCGTTCTCCTACTGAAGTCATACACACGCCATGACATAAAATGAGCTTGTATTAATAGATTGTTTGCATCTCCAACATCGTACGCAGATGACTATCAACCGGATAAAGGCTAAACAACGTAAAGGCTAAACAATCAGCGACCTCAGATACATGCGCTGGAATCGAGAGAGAGGGGCGGGAGGGGGTGGTCCAGATGCGTGTTCTTCAGAGATTTTATATAAAATAGAGACAAAGAAAGAGGAAAAGTAAGTAAGACTAATGAGGAGTATCACCGCCATAACTATTTTTGTTCTAAACTTGAATAGTAACATATTTTTTTTTAACCATAGTCTGTTCATTAATGATTGTTGAGTAATGAACCTTAGTCATCACATAACTTCCAGACGAAAACTTATCGACTGCAGCCAAGCACTAAACTCAGTCAGGATAAGCGGACGTCTGGTCCAACCACTACTAGTGCTGGGTAAGATGGACGTCTGGTCCAATCACTACTAGTGTTGAGTAAGACCATCCATATCTCGTTCTCAGGATTAACGAGACGAACCTAAAAATATACACTGGATAAAGTTTAAAATATTTAGATAGAAGCAGTAGCGTACTAAGGGTAAATAGCGCCCGGGCGACGATGATGGCCCAAAGAGCCAGAATACAAGGCCCGAATGGCCCCTCATGACCTCTGGCGCCCGCCCCCCCCCCCCCACGTTAGTACGCTGCAGGATAGAAAGGAAGGGGATTAAACTCATTTAAGTATAGATGAACAACGTTAGAATAAATTCCAACCACATTCGAATTTTTTTTTTTTTTTTTTTTTTATGGAAAATACCCAATGTATATGAATTTGGGAGAACGCGGTATAACATCCTCTACTACTTATAACAGACATAAAAGCCTTTGGTTTTTAGAAAATGAGGGTGTGTCTCTAAAGCACCAACCATACAACTGGTTATGGGGCTGCGAGGTATCCACAAATAAATTGACTTTTACGGCCCATCCGTCATATTCTTCTTTTTTTTTGTGGGTTATTTTGTTGTTGTAAATAATGAATTCGTTATTAATTTGTAATCTGGTACTGCGTCTTTCTTCATTCGTTCATAACGTATGAAACAATGCAGGGTACCAGACTACGGAAACATGAGTACATAATGGACGTATTGGGTCTGCCCAGTTCTCCGGGGTCTATTCTAGGACTCGCAATTGCGGGATACGCGCTAATTTCTATAATAATCGCGCCGAAAAGTCAACAGAAAGCGCGAAAATCGTGCATCATATTTTCAAGCCCTACCTTTATTCATTAAATCCCGCCAATATTCAGAAAATTCTCCCCTTTTTTCATATGGAGGGGGTATTACCCCCTCCCCCTAAATTCTCAGTTCTAGAATAGACCCTACAGACTAAGTGCTGGGGGTAGTACACATATTTTCCAATATGCGGCGCAATCATTGTGATATCATATCGCGACATTCAATCCCGTTTACAACGAGCCAATGATCTTGCAAGGAATATCGATAGATGAGTAGTGAAATAAACAGATTCATGGCCATTTAAAGATACGTGTAATCAAATTTTCAAAAATGGTACCTATGGTTAAAATAGTCAGTACCCCACCCCTACGTTGCCTATATGACTCGTACTGCATATTCTAATTCGAATTATTCTGTATTTGTATTTTCTATTTAAGTTGGATGAATTACATATTAACCACTACTAATATTTCTGTCTGATTTTATTATGTTATATTATTATGTTATACTTGAATACTGCAGTTTCGTATCTTCAAATTCCATATGAGTGATTTGATGCGCGTATTTGAACATTCTTCATTGCGTCTTTATTTAGAGAGGATGACTCATTTAGTCAAGGACTATTCTCCCTTGAGGCCCTCTTATGTATGACAATGACATACTTACTGTCAAGTTATCATACCTGTATATTAACAACCTGGACGTTACAATGTATCACCATGAAAGTTATCGTCGCAAGCCACTGACGATAATCCGGTAGGCTCTGTTTATCACTGGTGGTTGCGCTGAGATTTGCTCGTTTTCACGAGTACGCGTTCAAAACAGCGTGAACGGTCATGTTCATGACGTTGGGTCACAATGGCGAGAAAATGTACTCGGGCTCGCAGTGATACGGGTATTCAATTCTTTTTTTTATCCCTTCATTGTAGATTATTGACAGAATTTTTAAAAATTTAATTGAGTTTTGTAAGGAGAGCCGATTTGCTAAAGCTTAAATCACAATATTAGAAATTGACAACGTTCCATTGTTTTTAGAGAGCCATAAAAATTCATGAATCAAAATACAGTGTGGACCGGAGATTATTTTGATGGATAAAGTGAAAATGGACCGATAGAGAAGAAGAAGCCGAAGCTTTTTAGATTTCATTATTATAACTTAAAAGTGATGTCGGCAGCTTAAAATTCTCCAAGCTCTAACAGAAACTAAAACAGCATGGATAGTAATTTGATATATGTGATCGGCATTCATGAGTATCGTGGAATGAAATGGAAATCATAATTAGGACCTACCAAGTGATTCTACATTGGATGGATAGAAAAATGGACGCATAGAGAAAAAAGCTCACGCTCTACTGAATCGAGATTTCGCTAAGCGTAAAAATGATGTAAACTGCTCTTTTCAATTGAAACTTTCATGCATGATATTATTTCATGAGTTTCCTTTTACCATTCATCTCTGTTAAAACTATTATTTATTATCACTCTTGGGAAATATATTTTCTTTATCTCTCGCGGAATGTAGATGTTTGATCTTAAGCAGTTTGCGTTTGACAAACACCACACATGCGGCAGAGTTAAAATAACTAATAAATGTAGCATCTAAAATGGCGATGCAAATTCATCTAAAACTGTGTAAGCAACGTAAACTAACATTTAGGGTAACTAAAAGCTATTACCAAATATACAGGACTTAAAACTTAAACACTAAACATGCTGCCCGTTATGGCAACAGCAACAACTTCTTTGCTTGTTTCTACATATGAAGCATTTACACAATACGCTTCCAGAGCAGGTCTTTAAGAGGGATTTATAGTTGTTCAAATCTCAGGTTATTCGAAAATCATTATGGAAATAATTCCATATTTGTAGCTGCTGCTTACCTAAATTTTTTTACCCCATACCTGGACGTTCTTATATTTTGGAATCTCTAAGGTGTTTACATACCTAAAAGAGTATGGAATCTCTAAGGTGTTTACATACCTAAAAGAGTATGAAATCTCTAAGGTGTTTACATACCTAAAAGAGTATGAAATCTCTAAGGTGTTTACATCCCTAAAAGAGTATGAAATCTCTAAGGTGTTTACATACCTAAAAGAGTATGGAATCTCTAAGGTGTTTACATACCTAAAAGAGTATGGAATCTCTAAGGTGTTTACATGCCTAAAAGAGTATGGAATCTCTTTAAGGTGTTTACATACCTAAAAGAGTAAGAAGATCATTTAAGTATGCAGGACATTTCTTGTTTAAAGTTTGAAAACTTCAAGTGACATGATCTTCATCTTTCCGATGTGGAGAGTTGACACATTTGACACAGTTCAGAGTAAGGTTTCTTTAATTCATTAATGTTTTTGTTTTTGTTGGTTTTAACGGCACCTTTAACATAGTATTGGCCATATTATACCAAGTTCCTTTCACAAGGACACACTGCGGCAGCCGACTTGGGCTGGCCTGGGCGGGTATCGACCTCTCGACCCTTGGATTACGAGTCCGACGCCCTAGCAACTGAGCTACAGCAGCTCCCCTTGAATTTATTAAAGTTCAATCTCAGAGCTCTTTCATGCAGTTTTTCATGTTTGTTCATATTAGCGAGACTGCTGAAGTGACAGGTTAGGGGACATGAGTTGACGGTTGCCATGATGAAGAGAGGTACATAGATAGTCGTCCTTCAGTTGTAAGGTATTTTCCATTTCGTCTGAGAACATTTAATTGTTTAGATGATTTCTGACAGATTTTAGCGATTTGCTGATTAAAGTTTAGCACAAAGTCCAAGGTGACTCCCAGTAGTTTTACCGCTGGAGAAGAAAATCTCAAGACGTTCGTTAGTTTTCTTTCCAAGTGCAATAGCTTGGAATTTATCAGAGATTTGCTTTTATTTCATTGTCTGAAAATAACCTAATCAAGTAGTTGTTCGGGTGTGTATGTGTGTGTGTGTGTGGGGGGGGGGGGGATTTAATATTAGGTTAAAGGATATGACAATGGGAGTAAAGGGGAATTTAATGTTAAAAACGTCCATAAGTTTAAAAGTGTGGGACAATATGGCCTCAAGACAATTTTAACATTTGGGGGTCACTCTAATCACAAGGAGAAATTGAACGGGGGGGGGGGGGGGGCTGCAACGGAAAGAAAAATAATGTGGGTCACTAACGAGGGAAATAACACACTTAATGACAATCCAACGCAACCCTGATAAACCCATAGATTTAACATTGAAAGTTCACGTGACTAGGTGAAATTAAAAATGACGACTATAATGAGATTTTATAGGTGAAAGAGGAGTGTTGTTAACATGGTGACACCCATATGTCCAACATTACGCCCATTAAAATTCTGAAACTCAAACGGAATTTAGCGGAGACTAAAAGACGGCATGGAATAAAAATTCTTACAAAAATGGCGAAACTGATACGAAATTTAATTGCGACTAAAAATAATCCGGAATATTTTATTAAAAGTATGGTATAGATTGAAAGTAATACCAAATTACCGAAATAGAAACGGAATTTAGCGGAGACGAATAAAAACCCATGATTTAAAAAAAAAAATTAAATTGCAGACTTGGAAACTTGTAAAACAAAATTAAAATAGTAAGAGACAAATTTACAAGCTTTAACAATTATAAACAAAATCTAAAACTTGTAAAAAAAAGTTACAAAATTAATTTTTTTTAAACATTGTACCCAAAGAATTAAAAACTTTAAACAAAATTAGTAATTGAAATATTTACGAGTTAATTAAAATTTAAAATTGTAAACAACATTTTTAACATTTTAACAAATATATGTATGAAACAAAAACACATTTACTAATTGTTAAAATTGTATTTAAAAAAAAAACATATTACAAAATCAAAATTTATTTTAAAAAAGCTAATTTTTTTTAAATTTAAAATAATAGTTGACAATTTTTTAAAACGTATAAACAACATGTAAAAACAACATATTAAAAAAAACATTTACAATATAAATAAAAAACATTTTAATAAAATTAAAAACAATTTAAAAACAAAAGAAAAACTGGGTGTGACGGAAAGGTACGAGCACTCATACACACATGCTCGCCTATATATCATTACACACATAGAAACGGAAGGGGAATATATCATGTACTTATAATTACTATCCAACATACCATTACACATCCAAAAGAAGTGTGAGGTATTTCGGTTTTGTTTTGAATACATATACAATTATGCTAAAAACATATTGGCCCCATGTGAATTGAACATTTGAACATGGGGTACCATTTATACTTAGACTTACTATACAATATATACAGACACACGGCAGTGAGGTAATTCATATATTTATATTTGCAATCCAACATAGCATTACACATGCAAAGTTGTGTTTCTTTTCCTATATTTTATATCAAAAGAAACAACAGACGTTACAGAAACCAGGAATCGGACGTAAGATAAAACATCTTTAAAAAGGTATAAATGGTAGGCCACAAAACAATGAAACATTTCTTTCTTGTACAACAATGTACACACAGTGTTTTCATTTTTAGAATAGAAAACTAAATGGTCAGGAAAATATCGAAACTGTGACAAAAGATAAAAGGAAATTCATAATAATTATATTCAATCATTACCTATAGAATTAAGTGAATGAATTTATAAAGAACGTGTGAATTTATGTAGTACTGAATCACGTGACAAAACTCATAATCTGAAATTATTGCTTTAAGTTAGTTTAAAATGAAAATTAAATAATTGTACGAGATTACATCAACAATTTTTATTAAGAGTAGTATTATTTGATGCTCTGTTTAAAAAATGTCACCCAAATTGTATCACATTTATTGTAAAGATTTACATATTAAACCAAAGGTACATAATCTTATTCAAGAATTATAAGTTAATATTCCTGATTCTCTTATTTACTTTTTCCTTCTTTTCATATAAGGATCTAAACAGAGAGCATATTATATATGTCATCAACATTTTAAAATTCCACACAGATTGTATCGTCATAAAAGAAAGGAAAATCATTGTATTCGTCCAGCAAAAGTTCCTTATACCCCTAGTGAAACTACTGCCGCTGTTGTTACTTTCACTCAACCGAAGGTATCCCCCATTCCAGAGAATGAATTGGATTTGGATATGGCTTTCTGCGATATTTTGTCATCGCTGTAATTTTGGACGGAACCTCCAGCATCACCACCGTTGCCAGAATACAACAATTTTAAAAAGAAGCAGATAGAAATGCTATAAGCAAATTTGTACGACAACAACAGCAAGAGGTAAAAAGGAAGAAGGAGATGAAAACCAGGACATTCAATGCTTAAGAGAGCGAACCTAGTGAAAGAGGGGCGACTTCAAAATACCGTGAGTCTATTACATGAAATCTTGGCTGAACTGAAACAGATAAAAGCCTTATACGGAACCTCTTTGATCAAGCCTAAGAGAAAGAGACATGTCTTGCAGAAAAAAATCCAAACCATCTATGACATCAGCCACCAATACAAGCACTACACACTTTATTACACCTAGGATCGATTACAACAAACTGTTTCTTTTACACATTTTAAAACTCTTTGATCTTGGACATTGTTAGAAAGATTAAGCAAAAACCACATGAAATTTAATAATCATTCGTATGTAGATGACATGATAGAATTTTCAGAAAATTCCATAAAGTTATTTATTAATGTTTTTACGCATTTTAAAAACTTTTTGGACTTCTACTTTTTCAACGAAAAATGAGTTATAACGTTAGAACGACTGAGCAAAAACCACTTGAGGTCGACAAATGAAATTTTGTATGTATGTATGTATGTACGTAGGTAGGTAGGTAGGTATGTATGTATGTATGTATGTATGTATGTGTAAGATGACCTGATTAGACTTTCATGACATTATAGCTGTTTATCAGACACATACTAGTTGTATTTATTTGTAGAGACGCTGTTATGTATATGTAATCTATAATGTGTGTTTTAATCTTGTTGATGAAGGAAAGTTGTACTTTAGATTTTGGTCACTTGTAAACAGAATGTTTAAAAGCATTTGAGTACAAGGCCAGTCCTTGTTTACAGTTAGACTGGGTTTTTTTCATTGGATTGCTTAACATCCTGTTAGGATATAGGTCAAGTGTAAATCTGTATAAATAGGGATTTGGCAAACAAATTATTCATTTCTGTTTTAGATCAGTCTGTGGGAATCCATTTTAGATCAGATTTTTTTTACAGTTTGTGCCGCTGAAATCAGATATAATTGGAGAGGAATTATTTATTTAATATATATTTATTGGAATTACTAAAGTGCTCATTAACTTTTGAATTAATACATTACTTTGGACTTTTGTCAACTCATTCAAAGACGTTCTAGATTGTATCATTGTGTTATATCAGGACATTCAAGAGTATTGGAACTCATTCGGAACTTTCTTAATTTTTAAAATTGTGATTATGACATTTAGGATTATTTGGAATTTGATTCACAATATTGTAAGTGTCTCTTTAATTTCACTTTGTATTATAGGAAAATAAATTACTTGTTGATATTACTTACATTGTTGGTTTCAGTTTCTTTCTGTCTTATTTTTTAAGACCTAGAGTCGTAACAACGTGATTTGATTTTTAGGCCATTGGAAGAATTTTTCATTTGAATTCTTTTTTTAAAACACATTTTCAATATTTTTTATAATGCAAACAACAATAACTTCTTACCACGATTAACCACAGTTTTGTAGGCATGTTTTGTATATATATAGAATGTCATGTCATTTTAGCAATTTTTCACTTTTTTTGCATCTAAATGTTGGAACTTCTTGGTCTTGGGTTTTTCGGCTGCAATGGTGACCTATGTATTTTACAAAAAGATCGTTATGTTTTTTTTTAAATCCGCCTAACAAGGTTTTCAACGAAGAAATGAACAAAAAAGTATAAAATAAAAAGTATAAAATAAAAAAATTTTAAAACATTGTTTATAGAAAGCAGAAATCGTTTAAATGTCGTAAAAATCTGACCTTTAACCCACCCAACCCCAAGGTCTGTGTTATAGGCAAGTCCTGACAATATCAAATCAAGATGCAAACTGTGAAAGTTAAAATAAAACCACGATTTTATTACATGACGGCATATATTAATTTGACATTTATTTTCACATTTATTTTAATAAAAGCATTTGAGTAGATTTCCTGAACGTGGGTCTAGTGTCAGTGATATTATGACGAATATGACGCAAGAGTCATGGAATCGGTATACAACTGGATGTATTTATGAGTAAATCAACGATATTTTCGTTTCTTATGCTATATGAGGAAAATACTTAGTAAATATAAATATTTCTTTATAAAATGTTTGAACTAACACCATTGCCAGAAATGAAGTCGCAAAACCAAGTAACCAAACTGTGACCAAATCAAGCATTTTTATGCATGTTTGAAATGACAAATTTAAAATACACGTCTGCAATCTATTCTTCAGATAGCCGATCCTGTACATATTGTTTTAACGACATTAACAGAACATTATTTACTTTGTTAGACCAAATTAGAGACACTAAGAAAGTTTTCCCAAGTCATGGTCACTTTCAAACTTTTTATTACACTTACGATTTAAATACGGTATAAATCGTAAATACTTTATTACACTTAGGATCTAAATACAGTATAAACCATCAGGTTTACCAATACTTTATTACACTTAGGATCTAAATACAGTATAAAAAGTCTGTTAACATTACTTTATTGCATTTAGGATTTACAAAAAATAAAGTACACATGTAAGATAAAAAAAGGTCAATATTTTTGGATAGCTATGATAAAACAAAACAAGACTATCATTCACTTGACCTGACAAGTCTATGGAAGCTCATAGCAAAATAAGTTTATACACCCCATCCCCAAATTCATACATGCATTTTTCACGTCTGAAGGTCATTTTGAACACAAAGTGATGCTCACAGTGCAAATGCAAGCCCCTTTTCCTATGTGAGAATGTTTCAAAAACATTGTGTACGAAACAGCTTGGTGCAATTAAAAACAGTTGCCATCCAGGCCGTTCTTGAGACAGTCTAATTGTCTTGAATCCACTTGTGTACTGGTACGGGTGGCTAGCTCTGCTTTCTAGCCAACTTTTGGTATTTCACTGTCTACATACCGTGAAGTAACTATGGGAGGTGTACATGCCTCACATCAATTTCAACAACGACCCAAGTCCCGAAACACCTAATTCACAAATATATCCATATCTTTAATTATTAAACAATAATAGCTGAAAAGTCACAGCATAGCTGTAAGTTAATAAATTTTACAGGGGTCATTTTACGAACCTATCCCCTACAACCTTAATAGAAACATGAAGGAAAATAATTAGAACATTACTTGGAGCATATGTGTTTTGTATTCCAAACAACGGTGATTGTGAAGTGAATCCATATATTGCAATTGCACCAGTTTCAGAGATATTCCTAATATGTACTTCCGTCTGTAGCCAGAGGCAGGTGTAGAACCGGACGCATTGCAGGATTGCGGAGCATTACTTCATTTTATACCGAGATTCAGAAGGTACAGTTCGACAGTCATATAAATGAACCCGATAGTTTGCTTTGACCTGACAAATAAAAGAAATAACACAAGTACAGTAAGTTGAAATGAACTACAACTTCTGTATAATATAGTGATATTTACAACAATGTGTGCAATATGACCAAACTGCATGGTATATTGACTCTGGTAGACAAGCGAACAAGTATCATCCAGTATATATCCCAAACTTCTTTTTTTTTGTAGTAAGTCTATATTATATATAAAAAGACGGAAAAAAAATGATAAACAAAATTTAGATTTTAAACTTTTCAATCCTCTAATTGGCTCAGACGAATTTGAAATAAACGTATCCTTTGTCATCTATACTATTAGCCTGACATTCCAGTACTTTGCTAGTCCAGACAAGGATTAATGTATAGGTATGAAGACTATTTGGGGACTAATACAAGAGGTATAAGAAGAAAACTAGTTAGAACAATAGTTGTTTGTACCATCTCTTGACTGTAAAGTCTCAAAGGAAATAAATAAATAAAAAAGGGTTTTGTGGAACACTATATCTCACTTTATTCGGCCTCAGCCTACCGCCTTTCTGTTGGTTACTGTGTTTCCCTTTTCATGCCATGTAAAGGTATGCTGTATGAATGTATTCCCCAAACACTTCACCAGTAGGGTTAGATTCAGTTTAATATAGAAAAGTCAATTCATACTCTCTAAACATTTTATGTAGCAAGTTTTATCAAATGTCTACCAGTAGTTGTAGAGGTATGGAATTGCACAAAAAAATCACATTGATTTGATACCGAAGCGCCGACCACGTCATCGGAATCGCAATGTCTCGCATTTTAGCATTTTTCCCTGAACAAAGCCGGGAAAATAAATAGATAAATAAATAAATAAGCGAAAGTAGCACTCTTCATGCATCACCAGTCTCGAGGCATATAAGTTTCGTGTTCTGTTTTTAACAGTATTTAAACAACCCAAAGTATGCAAATTCTTTCCGTTTCTCTTCACTCGGAAATCATACACAATCCTTTTTTTTTTTTTTTTTGTAAACCAGCGCACTTCAGGAAAAATGCATATTAAGATCAAACGCGATAATAAGGATCTTTCAAATAGATAAAGAGTCGAGACATAATGTTTCAAGATATACTGTTTCGAGATATCTGAATGCCCTAATTGAAACAAAATTTGTAATAAAAAAAATTCAAATCTTTTCAGTGGATGTATTAAGCAAATGTTAATTATTTTGGAAAAGGAAATAACAAAATTCTTCTGCAGATAGCTACAAACTCGAAATAGATGTACTGAAGAAAATGGGATTTAAACTTTGAATATAATTAGAATTTTTTAAAATATATTTTATTTTATTTTTTTATTTTTTTACAGCTTATAGATTGGCTTGGCTGGAAATTTCAACCGCTATTCGATTGATTGCCCCACTTTTTGATAATGACTATTACCAAAAATCTGTGTACTCGAGGTATATGCGTAAATTTAGACATTGTTATTTTAATGTTGGGTTTTAATTATTTCAGTCGGATTTTGGAATTATGCACTGTGCACCCTATGGTCAGATTTTACTAGATGTATACAGAGACAGCTTATAATTTGCTGTAATAATAGTTTGCTCAGGTTTAAACTGATGCAGCAAATACTACCATATGGTTTCTCAAGCACAATATTTGTAGTTTTGATGAATCATTGTGAAAATATGCGATTTCAATGGAAACGGGAACTTAAATAAGTGGGAATAGTTTTATAGTCTCTATATCGAATCACTGTGTCAAAATGAATTTTTTTGCAATATCCAGTTGGCCTTAAATCCTCTACAGATGTTGTAGATAATACCAGTCAAGATTGTTTTTTTTAAATTTTGCATTGTAAACGTTTTCCAATAGCACACATGTCCCTTAATATTACTTTCTTGCTTTAGCTGCCACGTATTTTTTTTAATCTAAGGAACACAGAGTCTGCAGCAAAGATTTCTTATTATTGACTATTATTATAACATTTATTAATTCCAGTTTCTTGAGGATACGATTATCTGATGATGACGAAAATGATGATGATGATGATAGTTTACACCAAGAACTGTTTTCAATTTTTTAGATCGATTAATAAAGACAGCTTACATTACCATAAGGAGTGGAAATGCTAACAGCGTCACTTATAAACACGCAGAAAATGTTTTATGTAATGAACACTAGCTATCGAAAAGAACTTACAATCAACTAGATTAGATTTTTCTTTTTTACTCACATCAATACATTCTACATCACTCTGGACGGAATGCGTCACGGAATATCAGCATTTCCTGTCCCTGACATGCGGTATATAAAGGGTCATTGTTCTGCTGTGATTTATGACGGAATTTCTGTAACATTGGCGATTTCATGTTTTATTTTTTTATATTTTCGGTTAATGAACTAAGTAAAATGTATCATTACGCATGTTTACGTGCTATTCTTTTACGGAGAACGTGTAAAAATATATTTTAAAATAGCTTTGTTAGAAAAAGATATTGTAACGTCAGGGAGCACCTCAGAATAATCCACTCTCTGACTCTCCCTCGCCACCCCCACCCAGCAAAGGAAAAAAAAAACCAAAACGCGTGCCTGGGAGGTGCTGTAAAGCTAAAAGTTACCTATACATTTTAAGAAAACTTACGAAAATGCCCGTTATCACGCAGGAAAGTCGTACGTAAAAACTTAAGAAAATCTTCTGCGTACGTTGTTTATGAAAAAATAATTCCCTACCGCTTGTTTGTTTGCATGTAGGTGCGGCGTAGGTGAGTACGGGATATGTGTTGGATTGTATAAATAATGTCTTTTCTGTAATTAGATATATTTCTTGTCCATCTTTCCATCCTATTGGCCCACTCTTGTTCTTATTTTCATCCATAACTCAGTTCCCATCATTGGCTAATGTGACTATGTATGTATGTATGTATGTGGGTGTGTATACGTGTGTCTTAGTGTTCATACCCACTTCTTCACCACCGTTTGGTATATATGACCTTATGTATGTATCTATCAGTGCATTATCAAAAACAAAATAGTCCCCTACCACATGTTTGTTGGTATCGAATGATGATTGTTTGTTTCTTTATAAGGACGTGCGTGTGTTTGTTTGTTTGTAAGAATATATTTGTTTGCTAATAAGAGTATGTGTGCTTGTTCTTTTGTTTGTTTGTAAATCGGGATGTTTGTCTCTGCTTTGTTGGAATCTTTGGTGTTGGATAGTAATGGTCCGAGTGTTTGATTGTCCATAAGTAAGTGTGAGTAACCATCAACTATCCCCATTCCATCATCTGTGTTGTTTCTAAGTGTGTGTTTGATTGTAAGAGCGTGTGATTGTTTGTCCGTAAGTAGGTGTAAGTGAGCCTTACCTATCCCCTTATCCTCGTCTGTTTTGTTTGTATGTGTGGTGTTGGGTAGTATATGTGCTTTTTACCCATAAGTAGGTGTGAATGAACATCACCTGTCCCCATTCCCTCCACTCTTTTGTTAATAAGAATGACTGTGTTTATTAATTTTGATGTGTGTTTGTTTGTCCATAAGTAGGTTTGGTGACCCTCACCCACCCCCTTTCCCTCTGTTTTGTTTGTAAGGGTGAGTGTTGGATTGAAATTACGTGTTAGTGACCATCACATAACTCTCTTCCACTCGTCCGTTTTTATGTGTATGATGGGTATTGGATGGTAAAAGCGGGTGTTGGATTGTAATTACGTGTGTTAGTGACTATCACATAACTCTCTTCCACTCGTCCGTTTTTGTGTGTATGATGCGTATTGGATGGTAAAAGCGGGTGTTGGATTGTAATTATGCGTGTTAGTGACTATCACATAACTCTCTTCCCCCTCGTCCGTTTTTGTGTGTATTATGGGTATTGGATGGTAAAAGCGGGTGTTGGATTGTAATTATGCGTGTTAATGATCATCACATATAACTCTCCTTTCCCTCATCCGTTTGTTTGTATGTGTGGGTGTTTGACTTTAAGTACGTGTATGAACAGGTGTATGCCCTCATTATTATCCACATACCGTACATCCCCTTTACACGAGATTTTAATTTTTAAAATTGTGTATTTTTATAATTTGTTGTATTAAATTGTATTTGTTTTAAAAATTATGTTTGATTCTTTTTGTCGTCAATGCTATTGTTTAAGAGCACTTTATGTTTTTGTTTTTCAGTTTTAAGTTATGACTCAATTTCCATCAATGACTAGCGTGTCTATAGTGTTTTTTTGTATGTGGTATGTGGAGGTATGTCTTAGTGTTCGTTGCCACCCCCTTATCCTGTGTATATGTATGTATGCATCATCAAAATTTTTTTATAAAAAAATAGTCCAACGTATGTACGGATGTGTGTTTGTTTATTTGTTGATAAGGATGTGCGTTTGATTTGTCTGCATGTAAGGATGTGTGTGTTTCTTTGTTTGCTAACAAGAATGTGTGTTTATTTGTTCATTTGTTGTTAATATAGATGTGTGTTTGTTTGTTTGTCCATAAGAAGGTGTTGGTGAACCTTACCTATTCCCTTTCTCTTCTACGTTTTGTTTGCAAGTGTGTTGTTTATCTTAAGAAAGTGTTTTGGTTTGTAAGAATAGGTGTTAGTCGTCATAACACCTCCCCATACTTTATATATTATATTCTGTACCTAACATTTTTTGTTTTCGAAATATTTGTCTTTATTTTGGAAATTTTAAATTTGCTAAATATTTGTTTCATGTTACAAATTTGTTAGTTGTTTGTACAAATATTTTAACAATTTTTATTCAAAAAGTTTTACATTGTTCAGTTTGTTTACAATTTTGTGTCTTTTTCACGACTTTTTATTTTGAATTCCTTTTTTGCAATTTCTAAATATTTGTGCAAATTTACAATTTAAATTTAAATTGTGAAATTTTTGAATTCCTTACATTGTTTAAGCTTTATAATTTTTTTGTGACAATTTTAATTTGTTTTTAACAAGGTTTATAATTTTGGAATTTTCTTCCCAATTTTTTTGTTTTTTACTGATACTTTTTTTCCGTGTCAGTGTCTAAATTTTAGCATCAATTTTAGTGTAGACCATAGTCTTAATATAATATTTTGGATTCATTTTACTTACTGTAAAAGTACGTGTCGTGTTCGGAATTTTAGTATTACTTTAGTCTAGGGGATGTTTTTTATATAATATTTTTTTGTTTAGTCTCCACAAAATTCCGTGCCATTTTCGAAATTTGGGTACTTATTTTACGGTAGTCCATTTTAATATAATATTCCAGAGTTGTTTTTTGCATCAGCTAAATTCCGTATCAGTTTCAGAATTTTAGTATTACTCTTTGGCTATGTCATCGTAATAAAATATTCCGGGATTTTTGTAGTCTCTGCTAAATTCCGTTTCATTTTCGGAGATTAGTATTTCTTTTAGTCTGGGTCTAATGGCAGCCATGTTGAATATATGGGCGCCGCCATGTTACAAATACCCATCCTTCACGTATATGATCAAATTACAAGCCGTCATTTATAGTTTGGCCTTGTCAAGTGAATATACCAAGTTAAGTATTGGGAGTACTAATGACCATAAATAATTATATCATCAAGGTGGGTCTTGAATTGTTATTCATACCTATCACAGTGGGTTACCTCCCTTTGGAAGGATAATACCACTGCCACGACGATGTAAATTTTAGGATAAAATGGCACCTGGAGAAAACTGTACGCTTTTATGACTGCACCACACTCAAGTCATGTTGCGTTTTCTGCGCTCTTTTCTCTTCAGTGGCTTTAGTACAGAATGTAAAGATGTTACGTAATACGTAGGAGGAAAATGTCAAGAACTGTTTACTTGCAGAGATGGAGTAGGGGGCTGACGATGTTTCAAGGTTGCACGCGGCAGACGTCACGATATACCCATAACGTCACAATGAAGGGCATGAGAACCGCCTTACATTGATTTATTATACTTCCTTTTTTATTCGATTTCAATCGGTGATAATAGATATAAGGCAGTATCCAGTCAACGTGCTCGTGTAGTAATGCGCAAAAAGGATGCACTAGAGTGCAAATAATACAGGGGTCAAAACAGCTTTTGGGCAGCGATATATTCTGAAAGAATATGAGCCGTGAAGAGCGTGATGGCCATTAAGTGTGTTAGATTCCGATAGTGACCAACAATGTTCATTTTCTTTTGTGGCTGTAGTGACCCCCTAATGTTAAATTCCCGTTGTGGCTTTAGTGACGCCCATGGTAAGTTTCCCGTTGTGGCGATAGTGCTCCCGCCCTCCCCCTCCGCTAATGTTAAATTTCCACTTGGCCATAGTGACCCACAATGTTAACCCAAGACATTTTTAACATTAAATTCCGCTTTCCAACGATAGTGACATCCTTTAACGTAATGTTGAATTCCCATTCTTCCCATAGTGATCCCTATAGCTACTTTTACATTTTATATAAAATGTGCGGATAAGAGTAAAATTAGCAGCAAATAAAAGTACTTCCAAATAATACAATTATCAGCCAAAATAAATACTACTGGGGATTAAGGTTAGTACATCTTTATTCGGTATTAAAAGGTCCAAGCACCCGACTTCTTAAGTCTGAAGAAAAATTGTCATATATTATTCGGGTACAAAAGCATTGATCAACCCAAGTAATGGAAATACTGTGGCCATTGGAATAGTGGTCACATTGTTAGTGAAAACACAATGCAGATATAACCATTCTTTCAGAAAGGACAATTAAAAAAAAAATATATAAATATTAAAAACAAACCCCCAAAAAACAATTTTTAAGAAGGTTGCTATGGCAGCCATATTGATGTCAGGTCGACTGCATGTTCATGTAAAACCATCTGCATTATCATAAGAGGTCTTTTGGGGAAAACTTCATGCCATTATAACCAGGAGGTCAGCTAAGCATGATCTTCATGCGGAACCAACTAAATATTATTACCAGTCTTTAAATGAAGACCCCACGTGAGAGAATCATCGTTGTAAGAAAAGTTGCAAAAAGCAGTAATTGTTTTTAAACGATCGTTATGGCAGCAGTGTTGGACGGCACCATTTTCATCTAGGATCATATACATATCTTAAGAAATCTTTTAAGGAAAAACTCATGTCAGTATGATCATCAATTTAGGAGGAGTAGCAATAACATTAGTTTTATGACAATGTTGGAGATTTATGACAATGTTGGAGATCCGATCGGCACCATTTTCATTTGGGACCCAGTAGATCTAATAAGAACCCCTTTAATTACAGCTCTATGTTGGTCTGATTGGTTTGGTTTGATGTTTTATGGCACAGAAACACATGCATTTAGTACCTAGGCAATTGGAGTAAAGTGCTTTGCCCAAGGACACAGCATAGTAGCTGAATCGGGCTGATCTGATGCTTGGATTCGAACTCGTGCCCTTTCCATCTAGGGTTCGGCATACTCCTGTCCAAATTACTCGCCTATTACGACATACCTGCGGGCGCAGAGGGCATATTCTACATCACCAAGTTCTCAGGGGACTATGTTGGTATGATCATTTGTCCAGAAGGAGGAGAGATAACAAGATGTTCAAGATAGCCACTATGGTGACCATGTGAGATATGAAACTGGCACCATTTTCATCTAGAATCAAAGTGAAAAACTAATCCTTTGAGAAGGCTATGTGAAATGAGTTTCAAGATGGTCACCATGGCAGCCATGATTGATATCCGAGGAGTACCATTTTTATTAGCAACAACTATACGTCAGGCTGAAACTGAATACCAAGTTTTATATATAACTTTCTTCCGAGCAGTTTAGGAGTAGTAAGCAATTGATAACGGACAACGTACGATGGACAATGGAGACAGTATGGCGTATGCAGGACCATTGCATAATCTAATCACGAGTGCGACCTATAGAGCTGAAAAAAAGACTTGAGCAGAAAGTTATATATCCGGAGAGATTGATACATGCATTCCACTGTAACATATCATTAACAAGAGTCATAACTGGGCATAATATCACTCAAACGGCTTGCATAACTTAACAGTTGACTAATTCACTAAAAAGAAGCAGACTTATGTAGTATTGTAAGAATGCAACCTATGTAAGCTATCTTACAACTTTTATATCATGTTGAGTTTACATATTTTATTGTAGTCTGATACAAAAATTGTTTTCAAAGATAAAGGCATAATTAACATGCAATCGAAATCATCCAAGATGAAGCTATAATATGTGGTCCACAGAGTCACATGACTTTCACACAAAATTAAATTATAATTCATAGGGAGTTTAATTGTGTACATTTTTTGCTCATTTTATTTTTAAAAAAATATTTGTGGCTTTTTTAAGACCATGGGGTTTCTTTACTCTTGGTAATTAAATTTTGACGTATTTCAGTAGAAAAGCATATTGCGGGTATTTTGTGTCTATTTAAAACTAAAACTAAAATACATAAAGTTCAAAACATTTGTGAGTAATAGCATTGAACATATGAAAATCCATACAATAATGCACACTACATGTGATAGCATATAAATGACATATCAAACTTGCCTCCAAATATCAAAGAATTTCAAATGTGGTGAACCTTTTTAACAAGACGTGTGTTCTTTCTGGAGCAAAATCAATATTAGGAACAGAAAAAGAGAATTACTTGCAAACACATATCTATGATTGTGTAAAGAAATTCTGATCCCTAATTACACTTATGCTAGCCTCTAAGTGTACACTGTCTCTAACATAACTGCATCTAATCAAACGTTTCCCGAGTTACTATCAACTCACAACACATCATTATGATTTCTCAAGTAACTTGTTTTCCAGGCTTTTTCTTAAGCCAATTATTTTCTATACTTAGAGTGTTACCTGCTATATTTCATTTACACTTTTTCTTCAGTTATAACTTATTTCAATCCCTACGGGATATTATTTTTCTAATTTTCATAAATGGTTCTACCGAAACGTATGCATCTTGCGTCCCCCACTCTTTGTGAGATTTCAAAAAAAAATTTAATTTCATTGTGTGTGTGTGTGTGTGTGTGTGTTTGTGTGTGTGTGTGTGTGTGGGGGGGGAATTCTGCTAAAATCTGGGTTTAGACCCACCTCTTTTGAATTGCTTCTTAGGGATATGATTATCTGAACATTTCTTTAGCAACTAAAGATTTTTGGCTCACTTATCTGTCAGAATTGTGAAAGAGCCAAGTAAAATCCTGCCAACATGAAAATAATTTTTTGTTTGTTTGTTTGTTTGTTTGTTTTGTTTTGTATATGCTCCTACCAGCTTTTGAATGTGGGTAAGTATTTAGGCACTTTTTGTGAGTAGTTGAGAATTGGCTACAAGAGAAACAAAATCAGAGCAAAATTAAAGATAGGTTTCCTATAAAAGTAGCAAAATTCTAATAATTTTTTTTAAAAAGGGAAGGGAAAGGGGCGGGGGGGGGGGGGGAGGCGCTGCATGCAACTAGATATTCGGAAATCTTGTGATCAATAATTATTATAAAAAAAATAGTGATCAGTTGCAAAGTCAAAATTAATTTTCAGCAAATACAATAAAATCTGTGAGCATTGATTTTGAGTCATCTTTTGATGCTACTGACAGATGGGTACCGTTCAAATAGTTCAAAATTGTAGGTGTTGCTTTAACTTTGTTTGAAGTCACCATGAAACGCTTGGAGCATTAAAGCTATCTTTGTGACTGTATTCCTGATTTTTATTTTTCATAGTACCCATTCATTTTTTAACATTAATGAATATCCATTAGTGTTTATAAATTTTAATTTGTGATATTAAGATATTGTTAATATTGATCATTCAGAGCATAATTGTCCATTTCAAAACATATTTTTTATATTAATAGCCAAGCTTATCGATTAAAAAAGTTTACATTTAGAAATTGCTTCTTATAATTAAAGACTATTCATAAATATTACAATATCATTTAATTTTATCAAATAATCAGGAATTATCCAAATGGCGCCGCCGAACTGCAAGTTCCTAAAGTGGAGGATGACAAGAGAAATGTGTATCAGCAATGACTATTTATTAACATAGCGGTAACAGTATCAAGAATAATAGCGATTACATTTGTATAACTAGATGATATATTAAAATCATCATCGTCATCATTTACAAATTTATCAGCAGATTCATGATTTATTACTTACTTTCAGTTAAAACACCGATAACAAGTGGAATGTTGATGAGAAAACAAGCTTTAAAAGAAATTCACTCTAAGTTACATGTTGTTGTTGTTCGTCCTTAGAGTTCGGAGATGACCATGACATCACTAACTGGTTTGGTGTCTGTGAGTACGTGATTGGCTGATCAGGCCAATTGTGCTCTGAACTGTCTGTGGCACACTGGACAGGAGATGCCGCTTGGGCTTGCTTGATCAATAGAGGACGTGCTGCAGTTCTTAGATTTACGCTGTTCACGCTTCTGCACTGCCTCTGCAGTTCTCCTCCGTGGATGAGATTGCACGTAGTCTGCCAAAGGCCTGACTTGCTTTAGAAATTCTGGCATTGATTTCATCATCGTTTCAGCATTGATTTCATCATCGATGTGGACTGCACTTGACAGTGTGCTGCCGAGATAGGTGAACTTGTCCACTGCCACGAGGATCTGGCCTGGCCATTTACTGTGATGGTAGGCTCTACGTAAGGCTTTCCTGGTGCAGGTGGTTGCATCACCTCAGTCTTCTTGATACTGATTGTGAGACCGAAATTGTCACAAGCTGACCTTTATTAGCTAAATATACTAGATTTTTCAGGCCATTGGAGAACTTTCCATTCTTGTTAAATAAAAGGAATAAGTATTTATATTCATCTACAACATCAATATAGGCACTTTTTTCCCTCAATTTGTATGTGTGATCTTCTTTTGAACCAAATACAATAAGTTTTGTTTTTTCTGTTTTGATTGTAAGTTTGCATTTATCGCAATATCTACTAAACATATCAAGGGTATATTGCATGTCAGCAGGATTATCTGCACCAAGGATAGAGTCATCAGCGTATAAAAGCAACATAACATTGAACATATTTACAAAGTCAGTATGTTTGGAGGGTACAGCGCAACCTCTACACCCATTTACTAGTAAAAAAAAGATTCTAGGTCATATAGGAATAAGGAGAAAAATAATTGAGATACATTTTCCCCTTGTCTTACACCTTTTTCACATGAGAAAAAAACGAAAAATTCATTATTTACACAGATTTTATATCATTATAAATACTTAATATAACATTAAAACAGAGCAACATGTAATCTTTCACAGTGATCTTTGAGTCACATTGCTCTTAGGCAGTGGCTTAACACCCTTACCCTCTCGATACATTCCTCACACGGGAGACAAGGCTGAGGATGCTGCAATTGGAGTTGGTGAAAAAGGTCTATTATCTGACGACGACACAAATATCAGTTGCAAACATACAATTTTGTCAGTAATTTCAAGTTAGGTGAAAAATTTAAATACTGAGTCTTCTTTAAATGGAAAGGCAACGGTTAGTAATAATTTAATCAATCTGTGGATTTCAACCCCTGAATAAACATTGAATTTTTTTTAAAATTATAAATTTGTGGTAAAATTATTCGCAAAATTATTAATTTTCTGTTTGATAAGTCGGACTCTAGTGCATTATGATATTTTTCGGCCACACTTATAAACAGGTGCTAGGACCCATACTAGCTTTCCCTGGGCGGAATTATTGCGTACGCTCTTGCTCATGGAGTTAACCACAAGATTTTCTGCTACACTGAGCACTGGGGTCTGGTTTAAATACAGGTGTACCAGGGCGGAAATCCTTGCACGCGCTAGTAGGCTGAACATTAGACAGGTTAGTGTCTACTATAGACCTAACATATATCTCATATCAAATATTCAATCATTAAGGAAACCGTTGTTTAATACAGTAACAAACTTGATTTATAAAAACTTTTTACACTAACCAGCTGAAACTAGGAACTCCACAACCTTAAAAATCAAAATGAGCAAAGTGAACTTAGGCCGCAGACTAGTTAACAAAAATCCCTCAAGTTTGATATTAACTAAGACATCAACCCCACCAACCCACGTCGGGTCAATCAAAATAGGACAGATGGGAAACGTTAGGGAAAAAAAATTGAACTTTACCACCCCACCTTCCTCGGATATGGACACACTAGAAGTGTCCATAATTGAACACACTAGTGGGAGGGAGAAATTCATGAATGATTCAATGCAAACATCGTCACCATTAATTGAATCTAATGGACCCCTTTCCCTCGATCCAGAGATACAAATTAAAGGGATGCATTTTGATGGGAACAGCTTCGTAGACCTAAATGACACCAAGCTCGTGTCTTCTGAATCCCCAAGTAAGAGCAAAATAGGCCTCCAGGATGTGATGCAGATTCAGAATACAGAAGAGGGACTAGAAACCAATCCCAAAAACAATACCCCGACGACGAAAACAACAGAAAATATTCAGGAGGGGGGGGGGGCATTCCGAACCCATTATGTATTCAACAATAGTAAAGACGGTAGGAGTGGACAGCAAATTGCCAAACAGGATAGGGGCAAATAAATCTAAACTAAAAACAGTAACACCAAAGACCGTCATGACTGGAGGCGCTACGGTGCACTGCAGTCAAACAGCAGGCCCTTCGAACATAAGACCTGACATAATAGAAGATTTTAGTTTCATTCTCCAAATCCCGAACTCACCAGAACCCAAGAAAACCACACCAATTCAAGGGAAAGGGAAGAGAGCGTTGAAAGGGAGCCCCAAATGTAAAAAATCTAAACAAACAATTGACAATAATCAACCGCTAAGAAATGCACCGGATAACGTAAAAATTCAAAAGGGCCCCAACAATAGTGACAGGTCGAAAGACAAAAACAAAACAATGGACCCTCACCAACTTGGAAAGACTCAAACACAGGGGCAAATAAACCAAACAATGTCCATGTTAAACACACACAAGCGTACCACCCAAGAGACCTGACAATATTCATAAAAAGTCAGGATATAAACATTAATCAAATTAGCAATAGAAGCATCCATACAGAGCTCCTAAAAACTCAAGGGGGACAATTCACGGTAGTCAACACAAGGCAAAATTACATAATAATTAGATGCTCCTCCTCAAGTCAAGCTGCAAAATACATGGAGGTACAAAAAAATAGGTCCATATCGGGTTACCGTTACTCGACATAAATCCACCAACCCACCAAAACAAACAAGACAAACTAATGGACCTTCAAACCTGCACAAACGAATTACCCGAGTAATACTCTCCCAGGATACGGACTCCATCATCCAAAACATAAGGAAACATGGTCAGGAAGTAGAAAGCGTAGTACGCCTTAAAAACACAGAAGGCAACAATTCATCTGCGGTGTTAATACAATTCAAACAAAGTCCACCATCAATGATCAAAATAGGACCAAATGGAAAATTCTATCAACTACAGCAGGTTAAGAACAAACCGCGGTTTTGCGTTAAGTGCAAAAGATGGGGACACTTTTCGTGCAGCTGTAGGTCAAAGGAAAGATGTAATAAATGTGGCGGAAAACATGATAGGGAATGTAACTACAATGGACAAAAATGTGCAAACTTCAGGGACACCGAGATCTATAGAATGTCCCTTTGCAATCAAGGAAAAACGAATTGTAGAGTACATGACCATAAACAAAGTCTCATACCGTGTTGCTAAAACTCAAGTAACAGCTGACATAAATTAAAACATCAAAGCAACCAGCTCGCCGCCAATAGGGAAAACAGACATAGGGAAAACTCAAGATCAACCAACTCAAAGTCAATCGTGTAAAAAAAAGGAGAGTATAAATAAGACCATAGGCCATAATGGAAAAAAATACACACAAACTATTTCAAGATAAATCATCTAACGAAAGACAAGATATAAACCAAAACACAATATCTGCAAAGGTTACCCCCCCCCCCCCCCACAAAAAACAAAACAAAACAAAACAAACCAACTAAACAACATCCAGACAAAAGGTAATACTTACCACCAAAACCACAAAAAAAACCTATGTCTAGGCCAAATATACAAGGCCCCAATAAATCAAATCTAGAACTACATGTAATCCCTGCAAAACCTACAGTAATCAATACACCAGCACAAAACACAATACAAAAAATCCCAAACATATCAATGGAGCAAATATTGAAACTCGTACGGGATATTATCGATGAGGCGTTGATATTGAATGAGCACAATTACATCCCTGTCGATGCCATATGTAACCGGATCTCTGCCCTTACCAACAGCCTAAGGATCCAAGCTAGGCGGCCACTACCATAAATGACATGGTCAATAAATACAATAAAGTAAATAGGACACACCAATAGTGGATACAAAAGAAACGATTACAATATGGCAATGGAATTGCAGGGGGATCCGGAAAAATTATCCCGAACTACTCAATAGGATATTAAATGGGCAAAAGAAACCGGATGTAGTGTGCCTTCAGGAGACTCTATTGAGCGAGCAGAAAAAATCCCTCCAAAAATTCCCGGGTTCTCAAAAAATTACTGTAAACAAAGACCTCAAGGGAAAAAAGGTGGCGGACTGGCAATATATGTCAGTGATGCTCTCTCAAGTGAGTCTGTTGAGGGCCCACTGCCAAATCAGAATACCTCTAATCTACCGGAATATCAAATAATTAAAATAAACAACGGAAATAAAGCATTAACTATAGCAAATATTTATGACCCAGGAGGGGACCATTACATCCAACCTGATACATATAAAATGATAGTGGATAAGCTAGGAGATAACTTGGTGATATGTGGAGATTTTAATGCCCACAGTGAACATTCGGGAGGATCGCATGTGGATAGGAGAGGAGGGAATATTGAGAAGTGAGTCACAATGTCCAACCTAGTAATCCTAAACACTGGTACACGCACCAGGATAAGACCCGAAATCGCCGACTGGGAGGTGGATCAATCAATCACGCTAGGGAGTGACCACTTCCCAATAATAACCACAATCCACACTAAGATACATACAAATCTTAGTGCACCTATCCCTAAATGGAGATTTGATAAGGCGGACTGGGGATAGTTCCGTTCTCTCTGCGAGGGTATTGCAGACGGTCAGCTGTATAACGAAAATATAAAAATCTTTAACGAAAATATCGTTGAGGCGCTGTCCTCAGCAGCTGAGCTGTGCATACCCAAAACGGGGGGACGGAGCGGCAAGCAGTCCGTACCTTGGTGGAACGACGATTGTAAGCAAGGTATTGCAGAGAAAAAGAAAGCTTTAAATAGATTTAAACACACCCAAAACTCAAATGATTTTATTGCTTACAAAGAACAGGAACACAAAGTGAAGAACACGGTATTCACGGCAAAACAACAATCGTGGAAGGCTTTCTGCTCAACACTAAATCTTAAGGTTAATTCAAAAACAAGTCTGGGATAAAATCAAGAGAATTAGAGGGAAATCCTCTTTTTCGACTCCTAACCTGCCCGGGCTTACCACTGACAAAGAAAAAGCCGGGAAATTAGCCGCACACTTTGCCGGCATGAGCAGTAATGCCAACCACTCAGACAAATTTCACAAACACCGGAATAAAATAGAGAAAGACCACCCCGAATTGTTCACTGACAAGGGCGATCACTCAAGCCCCTTAAACATCGACTTTACCATTCATGAATGGCGAAAGGCACTCGGAGGCAAAAAAACCACAGCCCCTGGTGAGGACACGCTGGGGTATGAAATATACAAAAATCTCCCTGAAAAAACCGAACTGGTGATTTTGGATCTGCTGAATACAATCTGGAGATCGGGAACAAATACCACAACGGTGGAAACAAGCGATAGTTATCGCAATCCCGAAACCTGGAAAGGATCCGGCAGATGTAAACTCATGCAGGCCTATCTCGCTCACCAATAATATACGCAAGATCATGGAAACCATGATCAATAACAGGTTGAAATACCACCTGGAGAGCAAAAACTTGATATCCCACTTCCAGAGCGGGTTCCGTAACAATCGGTCCACATTGGATCAATTGATGCGATTAGAATCTAGTGTCAGGCTAGCATTTAATGCAAATAGAAAACGTGATCGGAATTTAATCGCAATATTTCTGGATCTAGAAAAGGGATATGATCTCATGTGGACCAAAGGATTGATATCAAAACTAAACTATTACGGAATTTCGGGCCGCATCCACAAGTGGACATCTAACTTTCTGACGGGTCGTAGCATTCAAACTAGGGTTGGAAACCAATATTCAGAATCATTTGACCTGGAGAACGGAACCCCACAGGGGAGTGTTCTGAGTCCAACCTTATTTAACATAATGATAAACGACCTCGAAAAATCAGTAGACCCGTCCTGCCTTGACCTATCGCAATTCGCTGACGACAGCGGAATTTGGAAAGCAGGAGATCCCGCCAGCGAAGCTGTGGTCAGCCGACTGCAGGTGGGTTTGGATAGGATCGGTCTATGGGCCGACAGGTGGGGTTTTAAACTCTCCCCCGGGAAGACACTGGGTGTAATGTTTTCCCCTAAAACTAAAATTCGCAGGGACCCACCAAAGCTATATTTAAATGGACAAGAAATAAAATTTGAAAAAGTAGTAAGGTTTCTGGGGATGCTATTCGATGAGCACCTTACATGGAGCAACCACGTAACAGAACTGGTAAGACGGTGTGGGCAAGACCTGAACCTCTTGAAGAACCTCAGAGGAACCGATTGGGGAACGGATCAGACCACACTTCTTACACTATATCGGACACTTATCAGATCCAAAATTGATTATGGGTGCCAGGTGTACGCTTCGGCACACCCCAATTTACTTAAAAAGTTGGATCAGATCCAACACCGAGCTCTAGTTATCTGCACCGGTGTTCTCGGTAGCACTTCCAGAGACGAATGTAGAATCTTAACTGGGATACCCCCCTCAACCTAAGAAGGGAAGAATTTATCTTGCGGTATGCGGCTAGAATATCGATTCATGACAAGTCGCACCCCACAAGAGTTATTATAGAGAGATGCAACAAGCCCTTTAGACACAAAATGTGTATGAACCTCCCAGGAGGGAAAAAAATCCATGAATTAAAAAAGGAACTAAACATCCCAAATATACAGGCAGAAATAACAAAATACCATGATACCGCCACATGGACCGGGAACCCTCCAAAAATTAACCAAAATGCACTAAATTACGGTAATAAGCAAGAAAACCCAGAGTAAATAAGGGCCAAAATCCTCTCTGAAATAGAAAATAGGTATGTGGGGTACATCCAAATCTATATGGATGGATCAAAATCCACTGACCCAAGACGTACTGCAGCAGCAGCCGTCATCCCGGAGAAAAACATCACCCTGGGGGCGAGGCTACCAGATGACTGCTCCATTTATACAGTTGAATTTTGGGCTATGATCCAAGCAATTAAATGGATACAAGATAGCCAAACTCCCAAAGCAGTCATTGTTAGCGACTCCCTCAGTGTGCTGCGGACTCTGGAGTCCGGTAATTCTGCCAGCAGAGATAACATGACACGAGAAGTTTACTTCAGACTCAAAAACCTGGACCCCATAAAACATACTATGGAATTCATGTAGGTATCATCCCATATCAACATCCCTGGAAACGAAAGGGCAGATAAAGAAGGTACAATCAAATTAATCGATCAAGACATATCCCAGTTAACTTACAGTGTCCAGGAGTTCTACAGAAGATTAGGCAAAAAATAGATCAAAAATGGCAGAGGGAATGGAAAGATACGCAAAAAGGGAGTAAACTCTATAGCGTTCAAAAGCAGGTCTGCAGAAAAATTATTACTCCAAACCTGGCAAACCCCTATGATACCAAAGTAATAAATAGGATTAAAACGGGAAAAACATTATTAGCCGGTAGCTTTGGAAGATTTGTGTCAGGTATAAAAGAAGCAGGAATAACCTGCCCACATTGTCCCATCCCTGAAACATTATGCCACATTTTTAACGAATGCCCCAAATATACTCAAGAAAGGGAAAAATTCCAGGAAAATCAGAAGAAACTAAATACCCCATATAGCTACCCGGAGTTCCTTAAAATAGGAAATAATAACATAAATTCGGTGTCCTCAAATATACTGGGATTCATTACCGACATTGGGAAGAGAGGGAAGATATAACACTAGGATAAGAAAGATAAATACAACAACAACAACAACAAAAAACACAACAAATAAAAATTAAAATATTAAAACAAATTATATTAATTTAACAATAAAACTTCACCGGTGAAATATTCAGACATAACATACATCATCTGAACTCTCAAACCAAACATATGTTATTCGACCCATAACTAAATTAAGTTAACAAATATTACGGCAAACCCAAAAGCCTGAGGAGGGGCCCTTCCCATGCAAGACAACCCATACTTTTAACATACGGGGTAGGCCGAGATAAACCCGTTTTCGCTTGGTGAAATTTGGTTCGTTTTGCCTTAAAAGTTTCAGATTCTGCTATCATGGAAATTCTAAAAATTCATCTTGGAAATAAATGTCAACATGTTATTTGCAATAAATATTTGGTTCTAAAACAAACAACAGTCTCTCCAAGGGACTTTTCAAGATGGCCACCGTAGCGACCATATTTGATTTAAGATCACCAACTAGACATTATAACAAATCTTTTGGTGAAAACTCCATGTCAATATGACTTTTAATTCAGGAGGAGTAGCGATAACAAGGTTTTCAAGATGGATGCCGTGACAGCCATACTGGATGTCAGATTGGCACAATTTGCATATTGTATCAATTAGAGTTTGGGATGAATGTGTGTAAAGTCTCAAGTAGTTGAGGAGGAGCAGCGATAACAAACTGTACTAACGGACGGACGGACGGACGACAGACAACTACAGTTATAAAAAAAGGCACTTGAGATGAATTCATATCAAAGCCAAAGGACTAAGGGTTAAAAATCGAATCAATTACCTCCTCAAGCCCAAATAAATTTCTTACACGAATGCTTAGCCGGAGTTCTGGCGCAAAAATACAAACATATTAATTAGTAAATTACGGAATGACCCAAAATGTGCAATTCCATTTTCTCCTAGATAGTAGAATATTACATAAAAAGCACGCCAATTTTTATGGGGATAGCATTTTTCTTCAAAACGATCATGTGAATAGTTTCTCTGCAAAGTCTGATTGTGTCGAATTTCTTCTCAAATAAACATTTATATTCCGTTTTAACCAATCAACTTGAGCTACTTTCTTTAAAAAATCGGATTTCTCAGGATCATAGTACAAGCCCTTTTCTTTCATGATCTTGACAACATAGTCAAATGGGCGCTTATTAATATGGGCGTACCCACCCTGACCTGGGACCGCCCAACTCAAAACTACACCTACTCGCGCGTGCCTATGGATATTATCTATATAAACACTTTCATATGCTCCGGGAATGTGCTCGGCGACCTCAAGGCTTATGACCCAGTCGTACATGGGCAATCCATACTGAGGTAGTGTTAAGTTCAGAAATTTAACCTTGCCCTTGCTCGTTACTTGGCAAAATGGTGCGCCGTCATAAGCGTCATAGGTAACTCGTTTTCCGGAGTCTTCTATAAGTTGCTTGTATCTTCCAGGTCCGTCTCCAAAACTCGCCACACTCTTTCCTTTAAAAAGCTCAGTCAAACCCTCGGCAAGAACGTTGTCAGTCACGTGTTTTCCAGAGTCCTCTTTGCTTTCTTGTTGGCACCATCCTCCAGTCTGACTAGTGTGCTCGCTTGGCGACTTCGCGAGGTTCTGAATAATAATAATAATAATAATAATAATAAGTTATGAATGTGAAATCCCAAACATATACTACTAAAGATGACAAGAAGAAGAAGACGAGGACAGAGACGACAAGTGATTTAAACAAGCACAGCTATTCTCGTCTTCAAACCAACTTATTGCTGAGCAAGGATTACATATGCCAACGGTCGGAAGAAAAAGAGAAAAAAATTAATTGATAAATCTGTATTACACGAAACATGTTTTTAGTGTTTCTCGCCAGGAAATAAAAAGGGCATGGTAATTAGCCTCCAACTTAGGTACATGGTTAATATCAAGTGGTGATGCATATAAGGAGATCTTTTTTGTTATTGGAACTGAACTGTTCACGGCAGCGTGTGCACTCACCGGACAACGTTTTGACATGCAGTTGAGTAGATATGACTAAAGTGAATATCCTTTCCAACTTTAAATGTCTCTGCAGCCAGTGGCAGGGCATAGTCAATTTTGTTTACTCTAAACAACATGTTGTCCGCGTATACTCTTATTTTTCCCAACCCATTTTAGTTATTTTGACATTTATCTTGACGTTTAAGGTCAGACATTTATCTTGACGTTTAAGGTCAGAGCGCATTGCCTCTCGAATGTTGGAATTCGCCTAAACCACGCGGTGTCAGATGCTTACTACCAGGCCTAGCAAACTTCAAGGAACTTACATCGAACCCTACCTGCATGAAATTGATAGGAAGATGAAAAATTGTGAATATAACATTAGCTATGTCTTTAATTCGATGACAAACGTGCCGAAACTACAGCGTTGACGAAATTTGACCTAGTACTCACCATTTTGCATTGCTAGTCACATGACTACCCAAATCTTGCGGCCTACATGTCCATGACATCTGAGGGCCAATTTAGTCACGTGATTCCAACAATAAAACCTTTCCAATGATATTGTACAAAGAATTCAAAAATGTTACATGAAACATACGTAACGTTGGCAAAAATAAAAAAAATAAAAAAATTAAATTACACATTATTTTCAACATATTTATTTTTTTTCGAGAACGACAACCAGAAACATGTTGCTGATCGCAGCAACCTGAAAAAGCCAGTCATCACGCAGAAAGCACATGTCAAAGCAGTTTTTATTGGTATCATGTGACTAACGCGTTGACGTGTGCTGTCTGTGTGATGAATCTGGGTTTTTTCCAGCCCAGTGAGATCACCCCGTGTCAATCCAGTAGTACATGTGTGGCGAGAGCGATAAATTAAAAATGGTTTTAGGTTCAAGTCTACTAATGCTTACAATTTACCCATACTCAGGCATCTTCTGAAAAATTACTTTAAATTTTTTTCCGGTAATATTTTCAGACAATACTTTAGGCACATGTATATTGCCGCTTATGATCACACAAAATGTTGAAATTAAATCGACCACAAAAGCGACCGTTTACCTTGGCGAGAAACGAAAAGGGTCTTTTTTTTTAACCGAAAAAAGGCAGGTTGTTGGAATGTAGACCTGGCGCTGAAAAAAAATGCCAGGCGCGAGGAAACAACAGCATGGCTCGGGGCGCCATCGTAAAATGATGTGGGTGAAGCACTAGTTTTAACAGACCCAAAGTTGCAACTTAGAATGAATGATCTTTGTTTGCATTTAGGTGATTGGCCATCATCAAGTACATACATATACATTTAAGTTTGTTACAGAAATTGATGGTGGCACGTTTGATACATACAATACAACAATTATATCGTATGTACAAACATTCAATCAATACTAAAGATATATACTAACTTATACATACACACATTCCCAATCACACTCGTACATGCATATATACACTTAAACATTGTGTATGCATATACATATAACCACACACACATATGTATCCACAGACATATACATACATACACATACATACGTATATACATGCACACACACACACATGAACACATATCTGCATGCATATATACATGGAGTATGATACAAAATATGTATACAACACGTTAATGTGTGACCTGTAAAATAAACCAGAACATGTTTGTCCACTCACATGCGTGTGCTCAAATACAAACTCTTTCGGGAGAAGACACAAAAAGTGTCATCAATATATAAGCAGTATTCAAAATGCTTTTCTTAGTAGTATCATAAGAACGTTATACATGAAATGTGAGAGATAGAAATGCATGTATTAAACAATGAAATGGTGATGTGATGAATGAAATAGTGAACCTATGAACAAAATACTACTTCTAATAATAATAACAAGAGTCCTTTGAAGGAACTGACGCTCGACTGGGCGAACAGAATTTCCAGGAATTCAAGATAAGACCATTTCTTCCTTTTAACTGTCAAGTGTTGAAACCATCTCTGATATTCTTCAGCGAATAACAAGATTAGCTGCTGTGGTACACATAATGGATGTCAGCTTGGGACCATTAGCATTTAGAACAAAGTGGACATCATTGGAAGTCTTTTGGTGAAAACCCCCATGTCATAATTATCACCGATTGAGGGAAGTATTGAAATACAAGATTTTTAAGACATTCCTCATGGCATCCATATTGCATGTACAAGATGCACCATTTTCATTTAGGACCAACTAGGTATCAAAAGAAGTCTATTACTGAAAACCCCATGTCGATATATCCATCCATTTGGAGAGGAATAGAGATAAGAATATTTTCAAGATATGACCTTCCATTCAGGGGTAGCAATAAAAAGATTATTAAGATTGCTGTTATGGCGGAAATATTGGACGTCAGATTGGCACCATTTTCATTTAAGACAAACTGGACATCATAAGAAGTCTTTTGGTGAAAAAAACATGTCAATATGACTTTCTGTTGAAACGGGATTGTGATAACAAGATTTCTAAGATGGCTGCCATGGGGATCATATTGGATGTCAGATTGGCATTATTTTTATTTATGACCAGCTAGACATCATAAGAAGTTTTTAAGTGAAAACCCCATGCTGATATGACCAATAGCGATAACAACATATTCAAGATGGCTGCCGTGGCGGCCATATTGGACATCATATGGGCACCATTTTTTAAATTTAGGACCAACTAGTCACCACGATGAGTCTTTTAGTGAAAACCCCATGTTGATATGACCATTCATTCTGGAAGAGTAGCAATAACATGATTTTCAATATGGCTGCCTTGGCGGCCATACTGGACGTCAGATCGCCACCATTTGCATTTAGGCCCAACCAGACATCATACGAAGTCTTTTAGTGAAAACCCCGTGATGATATGACCATCCAGTCAGGAGGAATATTGATAACAAGATTTTAAGGATGGCTGCCATGGTGGCCATATTGGACTTCAGATTGGCACCATCCATTCAGGAGGAGTAGCGATAACAAGATCTTTAAGATGGCTGCTGTGGCGGCCATATTGGATATCTGAGCAACGCCATTTCAATTAGGACCAACTGGATTATGTGATGAATGTGTGTGTAAAGTTTCAAGGCAATCCTCCGAGTAGTTTAGGAGGAGTAGCGATAACAAACTTGTACTAACGGACGGATGGACGTCGAGCGACAGACGACGGACGACAGACCATCCCATAAGCTCTTGTTGTCTATGACCAGTCAAGTTAGTAATAATTAATAACGAATGAATTAAATCATATAATTTTATGTAATTTATAAGTAGTATTCATCATAATATTACGGTTAATTAGTGCTCTATGAATATAATTTCACAGATTTGAAACCTCGGTAGATTTCGTGGAATTTAGTAATTTAATACATTTCAGCATACTTGGGCCTTTCCAGAAATAAGAGTTTATATGTTTCTTTCTTAGTGGCAAATACAACTGACATTCTAATACAAAGTGATAAGCATCTTCCAGCAAGTTGCAAAGATATATAACATATGAAAAACTGACAGAAACGATCACAATCAACAAAGTACGGACTGGTTAAGGTAGCTGTTCACAGTTGCCCTACAAATCTCATATTTTCCCCAAATTTCCAAACATCTCTCTTATCGTCTGTTGCTGTTTTGCCTGTTTTGGTGAAATTGCATTTGACCATCAATTGGGTGCTAACAATTTAAAAATTCAATTTGTATATCTCGAATTAAATTGCGAGACCTCATTAAATATTTTCCTCGTCTCATCCCTGGAAAATAACAGGAACCTTCAATCTACAAACAGTATCAACATTAACATTAATGCATGTTTCAGGGGTGGAAATTAATCCGGCTACACAGTTATCCGTCACGAACCTAGTAGTGGTCGTCGTGGATGTTCATGTTGTTGGCAATCGGAACGTCCTCGGCCTTTTCCATCGCGTGCTATAAAAAAAACCTCGGATGTCAATAATAGCCACTTTAGCTGCCCTTAAGCCCGTGGTGGTTATAACGTCAAAATAACTTCATAACGTCACTATAAATCTCTTTCCGACAGCTGAAGTTGTTCGACTCGCATCGGAAAGAGACACGGATATTCCGAAAGATGTCGTGGGTTGTAATCCCCACTACATCACGTGGAACTGATCTGTCGGCTGAGTTAGAGTAGACAGTACAGAATGCTCTTTTAAGCTGTACACAATACTTTTGAATATTTAAGGACTCGCCAACTAAAACATATCAACACGTGTATTGCTAGAGATTAACACTAAATTTCGAGCAAAGAATTCCATGACAAATATTTCGGTGCTTAACAAAATATAAAACAGTTTAATGGACCTGGTACAATGAGTTTTAATAACCGTGGCAGAGAGAGAGAGAGAGAGAGAGAGAGAGAGAGAGAGAGAGAGAGAGAGAGAGAGATTCTGCTTTAAAATAAAATGGAAAAAAAAAAAGACATACATGCAAGTATTAGCGGGTTGAAACGGGAAGGTTGTTGGTTGTTATGGTTTAACGACATTTTTCAGCACATGATAGGTTTTACATAGTGGCCAGTATATTTGGTGGATGAAGAACCCGAGAAAACCCCGGGAAGAACCACCCACCCACAGGAAGCTATGGCAAGCTTTCTCACATACCCACGTTGGCCCAGCCCGAGACTCGAACCCACGCGGGCAGAGGTGAGATGTCAGTGATCTGTAAAGGCGAGCGCCTTAGACCACTCGGCCATCCCGGACGTTGATGAAATCTTGAACATGACTGTATGGGCTATTCAGTTAATAATATAAAGAACATGAGAAACACGCGGTCTACCACTTTACAATATTTTCCTTAATATGTTCCCGCACAATGATAAACCCATTCCGAGTATCCATCTTCTAGTGCAGCTTCTATATATATAGCACTTCCGCATTCTTTTTTTTTAGTGTCTGTGTGTGTGTGCTAACGGTACTTTGTGAACACATTACGGGCTATATCATGCCGATGAAATGGGAGCTAAGTGCTTTTCCCATGGACACACCGAGGCAGCCGATCTGGGCTGGCTTGGGCGGGTATCTGTCCCGCGACTCTTGGTTTAATAGTCCGACGCTCAACCAACTGAGCTACTGCGGCTCCCTGCATTAAATATACATGCATGCGACACATTTTCCTAACAGCTGAGGACCCAGAGTACTTGATACGGGTTCAGATAGACTCCAGACCTACTGTTTTACAACAATCTACTAAGTGTGCGAGTCGAGATTGACTGCCGACCTACTGTTTAGAACAATCTACGAAGTGCACGTTGCTGTATGCTCCAAAAATTCCTTATAACTGCAAGTTTGGGCATCCGAGAATCTTAACATTTATGGGTGAAAGTGATTAAAAAGCTGAATCATTTAATTATTTTCGGTAGGAGACACTGAGGTACCTACCTGTCATATGGACAGGAAGAACATACTTTACAAAAATGTAATCATATCTGTATCAACTTAAAATAAGTGTACACTGTTTCAAAATGGGAAGCAAATAGTTTCATTATCACTTAAGTTGCTAGTGTTACTAACTTGTTACATTGTGACCCAATTATCCTTTTTACTAGAGACTTGTTTTATATGATACACGAGAGTTGAAACACTGTTGGCAACAGAATAGAGAGAAGAAAAAATATTATTCACACTGTCTATTTGGTCAAATGACATTAAATCGATTTTGTTATAAGAACGTCTAAAACTGTTATTAAAATGACGATGATAAAGAGGATAATGTTTTTGGTGATGATAAAGATGATGATTTCAAATCCATATTATGCAAACTTTGTTGTATAATGACTTTCTCCAATCAATATTAATGTATTTACTGCAAAATAGTGTCCAGTGTTTCTACGTCGGGTTATTTTTAGTCTAAAAGTGGAATACCTGTTTTAATAGTTTTTTCTTATTTAACTTGTACTGGGTTACGCATTAACTGAATCCATTATGTCTATCAATAGTGCCTTGCATATTGCCCCAAATTACTAAGCTAATTGTTTGCCAAGGCTGTAAAATGTATCAATAATTGTACGTACATTGATTGCACTTAATGCGTGGCCTCAAACTTTTTAATGGCTTTTAACAGATTTCCCTGGTTGAACTTCTTTATCAATACAAGCGTCCATCGAAGTGACTGACGTTCTACGGGCCGAAAAGAATTTCCAGGAATTCAAAATTAGACTATTTCTTCCTATTAACTGCTGAGTGTTGAAACCATCTCTGATATTCTTCAGCGATAACACGATTTTCAAAATAGCTGCTGTGGTGGACATATTGGTTATCAGAGTAGCACCATTTTCGTTTATGAATAAGTACACATCATTATAAGTCTTGTGGTGAAAACCCCATGTCAATATGACCATCCATTCTGGAAGAGTAGTGACAACAAGATTTTCAAGATGGCCGTCGTGGCAGTCATATTGGATGTACAATGGACACCATTTTCATGTAGGGACAACTACGTATCACAAGAAGTCTTCTAGTAATACCCCATATTGATATGACCATCCATTTGGGAGAAGTAGAGAGACCAATATTTTCAAGATGGCCACCATGGTCGCCATATTGAGGGTAAGTTTGCATCATTTTCATTTAGGACCAACCAGGCACCATAAGAACTCTTCTGGTGAAAACCCCATGTCAAAATGAATTTACATTTAAGACGAGTGGTAATAACACGATTTTTTTTAGATGGCTGCCATGTCAAATCGGCATCGTTTTAATTTAGGACCAACAACACAACATAAGAAGTCTTCAGGTAAAAACCTTATGTTGATATGACTTTCCATTATGGAGGAGTCACGATAACAAGATTTTCAGGATGGCTGCCACGGTGGCAATATTGGATATCTGATTGGCACCATTCTCATTAGGACCAACTAGACATCATAAGAATAATTTCGGTGAAAACCCCATGGTCATATGACCATTCATTCAAGAGAAGTGGTGATAAGATTTTCAACATGGTCACTGTAGGGGCTATACTGGATGTCTGAGTGAAGTCTTCTTTGCAAAAACCACATATTGATAAGACCATCCATTTAAAAGGAGCAGTTATAACACGATTTTCAAAATGGCACCGTAGCGGTAATATTGGATGTGCGCTTATTTTCAGCACCATTTTCATTTACGACCAACCAGACATCAGAAGACACCAGAAGAAGTCTTCTGGTGAAAACCCCATGTCAATATGACCTTTCGTTCAGGAGGAGTAGCGATAAAAGATTTCAAGATGTCTGTTGTGGCAGCCATATTGCATGTCCGAGCAGCACCAATTTCATTTAGGATCAACCAGACACCATATAAAGTCTTTCAGTAAAAACATCATGCTGATATGACCATCCATTCAGGATGAATAGCAATAACAAGATTTTGAAGATGGTCGCTGTGGCGGCCATATTGGACACTAAATGGGCACCATTTTCATTTAGGATCAGCTAGACATCATAAGAAGTCTTCTGGTGATAACCCCATGTCAACATGACTTTCTGGTCTAGAGGAGTAACAATAACAAGATTCTGAAGATGGTTGCAAATTAAATGTCTGAGTAACACATTTTCATTTAGGACCAACTAGACCATGGGATGAATGTACGTGTATAGTTTTATGGCAATCATCAAAGTAGTTTGCTTAAAAAAGTAATATGAACTAAAAAAAACTGTCAGGGCATTTTTAAAAAATCAAAGACGCTATGACTACAACACCAGTGTTAGCCATGCTGAAATACGGAGAACCATTCATGCTACACACAGATGTAAGTAATACAGTTATTGGAGCTGTGCCAAGTCAAAATCCTAGAGATGACAAGTACTCAATCGAATACCACAGTAACAAAGTCTTACCAACGGAACTTAACTATGCCACAGTAGAGAGAGAGTGCTTGGCAGAGGCGTGGACCATTGGGTCTTTGGCCCATCTATTCAAAGGAGTGCAATTTATTGCGGAGACAGACCCTTTGGTAAGGTTAAATAACGTTCGCGACAAAAATCAGACTGCTGCGCTGGTCGCTAGCTTAACACCCGTATTCATTTGAAATGAAGTACGCTGCCGCAAGGGAGGACACGATTCTAACACGGATGGACTATCACAGGTCTAGTGTGCTGAGTGCCATTACGACTGAGTTCTTTTAAATTCAGGACGTTTTACTATCAAGTTGAATTTTATTTAGTCCATGTCTATGACTGGATTTACGTGAACTCACGAGCAACTTATAAATGTTTTACTATTCGCGATTTAACTTGCACGCGAGGATAATAATAGAGATACTAAGGGTTATGCTTCTTTGCTGAATTGTACTTGTCCATGTATGATACAACTGAGTTCAGTTCTCGCTATTATCACTGAATTGTGCTTTCCGTGTATGATACAACTGAGTTCAGTTCTCGCTATTATCACTGAACTGTGCTTTCCATGTAGGATACATCTGAATTCAGTTCTCACTATTATCACTGAATTGTGCATTCCATGTAGGAATCTTTTACTATAGCTCTCTCGGGTTGTTCTCATTGTTTTTTTTTTTGTTTTTTTTTTTATATTGGCGTGCATCAGACAGAGGCGCACAACAACATTTCTGGTTTGGTTGGGCAAAGCATGCTTGTAAGGTGTTTTGCCAATAGGCGTGAAATTGAACCCTGTACTCCTGCCTCGGAATCCAGCATGCTCACCACTAAACTATCGCTCATCTCTGATTGTTTTGAAAGTGGTGACTAATTTATGACAGGTTCTGTATTTCTAATTCACAACTTCGAGGTCAATCCAACTGATCATACCTCGAATGTATGCCGATAGCTGTCATTCTGACCACCTCGGCTATTTACAAAACAAGGATGGATTAAGATGTTGCGAATGCATCGAACTAATTTTTCATTCTCAACTGCTCGGTCAATCATACGGTCCATCCAAGCGCAGAAATAGCCTTGGCAGTCCGAATAGATTGCATAAATTACATCGCCGACATACATCCAATGCATATTTTTGTCTCGCAGAATAAGCCCAGGTGGTCCAAATGGGGGAGTTAGTGAAATTCCTGCACGTAACTCTCTAATGGTTTATATGCAGTTTATTTAGCCCATATCGTATAAAATTACTATGTTCTATGTTTCATTCAACCTCAAGACATGTATACAAGCCCTGCAACAAACGGTTGCATTTAAAGGAACTCGTGATGTATACCAATACTTTTTGCTTAATCGTCTACAACTCGAAGGTAGAATATAATTTAATAACACTTTTCTAGGTATATCGGAGGGACGGCATCTGGGGTCGTATGAAACAAGACTCACTCACAAACGTTCTACTGACCGAAAAGAATTTCCATGAACTCAAGATGAGACAATTTCTTCTTTTTAACTGTTGAGTGTTGAAACCATCGCTGATGTTCTTGAGCGATAAGATTTTCAAATTAGCCACTGGGGCAGCCATATTGGCTGTAAGATCGGCACCATTTTCATTTAGGGCTAACAAGACACCATTATAAGACTTCTGGCGAAAACACCATGTTGATATGACCATCCATTAAGGAGAATTTGAGACAAGATGTTCAGTATGTTCATTTTGACTGCCATATTTGAGGTCCGATTGGCACTGTTTTAATTCAGGACCATATATCATAACTAGTTTTCTGGTGCAAGCCCCATGTTGATATGACTTTCCAGTTAGGAGTAGCAACCCAAACCCCCCGATTTTCAAGATAGCTGCCATGGTGGCCACATTGGACTTCAGATCGACACAATGTTTCTTTAAAGCCAACAAGACAACATAAAAGGTCTTTCTGTCAAAACCCCATGCTGATATGACTTTCCATTCAGGTGGAGTAACAATGACAAGTTTTTCAATACGGTTGTTGTGGTGGCCATATCTGAAGTCAGATCGGAACCATTTTAAATTAGGATCAACTAAACATATTAATAAGTATTTTAGTGAAAACTCTATGTTGATATGACCATCCATTCAGGTGGATTAGCAATTACAAGATTTTCAAGATGGCCGTTGTGTTGGCCATATTGGTTTTCCGGGCAGCATTTTTTTTATATTTAGGAACAACTAGACATCATAAAAGGAATTCTGGTGAAAACCCCACGTCAATATGTCAATATAACCTTTCCGTTCAGGAGCATTAGTGATAACAGAATTTTCAAGATTGCTGCCATTACAGCCATATTGGACGTCAAATCAGCACCATTTTCATTTAGGACCAACTAAACTTTGGGATGGATGTGTGTGTGAAGTTTCATGGCAACCCTCCAAATAGCTTAGGGGGCAAAGGAAAAAAAACCTTGCGCTACACAGACGGACGTCGGACGACGGTGAACAGGCCATTCCATAAGCTCTTCCGATCGATGACGAGTAGAGCAAACAAGTCTTGCTTTTATAAAACGCGAAATTAGCATGATTTTGTATAATATCAAGACATTCACATTTCCATAAACAAACAGTGAGAAAAGTAGATCTTAATAAATCTAACCAAACTGTCAATTCATTATTTGATAATGTCCAACGCGGCATTGTGTATGTTTTACGATATATGTGCCCGTTTTACAGCATGCATATGGACCGTGTTGAAAATGGCATTGTTACAATACCAGAATAAGTGCAAGACAAGACTTTATTATACTCAGGTTGTAAAGTTTACAAAATATGAGGTATATAAGAAAAAGAACATGAATATAGCGTGTGATATCACAACATATTGCTTCACAGGGATTACAAAATTCGGAAAACACAATCTAAGAACCTGCAAATATTTTTCTAGACTTGTATGTTACCTGTATTTCTTAATTAGTTATATTTATAAACGTTTGTCCTGGAAATGTAAAAATGAGGTATACATTTTTGTCTTTCATCATGAAAATAAGAACACGACAGAAGATATTGATATTCATCACCTATTTATTACGACTGACAGAGTGTACATTATCTTTCGTTATAGGGATTACAAAATTCGGAAAACGTTATTGAAAACATTAGCCCATTTAGCAGTTTCAACAGGAAACCTATGATTTGCAGTTCTAAACTTAATTAAGCTTTTAGATGTATATTTTGGTAATGAGAAATAAATCTTTTCTAAATCTGAACTAGTTTTAAATAACCTGTAATTTAGACATTTAGATGACGTATGATGCCCAGACTTGTCTGTATTGATCTTTTAGTCTTAGTTCTACACATTTTGTTAACCATTTAACTGACACAAAACTTTGATTTATCCATACGTTGCTTAACCTAACATCATCTAATATAGATTTTACTTCTAGTATCCATTTATTGTCAGGGGAATTATTACAAAAAATATTTGTATAAGAGAGAATTCATATGATAAGACATTTTTTCTTCATAACCACTAACTAATCGATCCCAATAGTGTATCATGCGACTTTTAATGTTAATATTAAGATGAACCGACCAAGTTCACTAAATACCATATATAGAGGGGTACATTTTTGACATTCAGTATACTTATGAGGAAAGAAAGAGGAGGTTTTTTTTTAACCTATATCAGATCTTACAAATCCCCAAATTTCACAAGCATATGTTAAAATCGGTACAATGGTCTGATCGAACAGTTTCAACTGATAATAAATAGGCAAATCTAAACGGTATATACGTTTTTAAGTAAACGCATACCTTTATTAGCTATGGATAGTAGATTTTTTCAGGCCATTGGAGAACTTTCCATTCTTGTGAAACATAAGGCCTAAGTATTGATATTCATCTACAACATCAATATCGGAATTTTTTTTATCCTAAATTTGTATGTGCGATCTTCTTTTGAGCCAAATACAATAATTTTTGTTTCCTCTATATTGATTTCAAGGTTCCAGTTATCGCAATATCTACTAAACACATCAAGGACATATTGCATGTCAGCAAGATTATCTGCGACAAGTATAGAGGCATTAGCGTATAAAAGCAACATAACATTTAACATATTTAGACATTTAGTGGATTTGGAGGGTACAGCGCAACCTCTACACCCATTTACTTGTAAAAGAAAGATTCTACGTCATTTAGGAATAAGGAGAACAATAATGGAGATACATTTTCCCTTTGTCTTACACCTTTTTCACATGAGGAAAAAAATGGACAATTAATTAGTTACATAGACACATGATTTGATAACATAAATACTTAATATAACATTAAAACACTTTCCCCTGATGCCCACCGAGTACAATTTATGCCATAATCCAACTATCCATACATTATCAAAGGCACGTTTAAAATCAAAAAAGTACAAAAAGTTCCTTTTTGCAATGTCTAATAAATTCAATATGGTTATACAAAATAAAAATATTGTCTACTGTGGAATAGCCATTCCTGAATCCAGCTTGAGTCTCAGATAATCTTAAATTTAATATAGCGGTAAAAACTTGACCAAAACAGTTAACCAAAGTAATAGGTCTATAATTTGATATATCGGTTTTGTCACCTTTATTCTTAGAAATTGGCACAATAACACCTTTAGTCCAACCATCTGGTACGAAGCCAGTATTCAAGATTATATTAAAAAGTTATACATACACATTTAACATTTTAGCAATTAAGCTTTTTATATACTCAATTAATCCATTATCACTTGAACTTGCTTTATTACTTTTTAGATTGTTAACAACATTTAATATGTCTTTAGCTGTAATTGGGTCATTCAGACAAGAATTATCAACATCAGCCGCTTGCACCGTTTCAGGGATTAATCGGTCGTCACTATCTGTTTCCACTGAGTTTATTTCTTTAAAATATTCAAAACATTCTTGCAATGCGATACTTTGAACAGGTCTTTTCTTGCCGACATTATTTATCATATTCCAGTATCTCTTTGGATCTTTGATTGTAAAGTGCCTATTTTCCTTTGTGATTTTTTTTTTATAACGAGAGTAATGATTTGCAAGAGTTTTCTTATACTGTCTACTAGCTGTTAGCATATTAGCTTTACTCGCTGCGATTTTTCTAATTTCGTGAACTTTCCCAAACAAGTGGTAATGTTTTCTGACTTTCATACACTCATTGCTAAACCATGGCCTAAAGTCAGTTTTTTTCTTGTGTGCATTTGCAGAACTTTCACCTTTATGTTCTTTACGATAAAATGTCAGTTTAGCAGAGGTAATAAAAATGTTCATGCACATCACAGTCGATATATTTCAGATTTTGAACATTTATATTCACCAGGAATTCATTTTTTCTTCTCGAATCTCACAATCTTCTAGTTTTGTGTGAAAGAATCATCAAGTACAAGTAGCTGATTACTTTGAATTTGGTACGTTAAAGCACAATGAATGTCTGAAAACATAGGATTAAAATCAAGTACTTACATTTTTTTTTACAATTGGAAGCCACTTAAAGTCGTTACTAGATAATCAATTAGGCTCTTGTCACCGGATGTGCATTTTCCAACTCCCCTGTCTACAGCTACCCTTCCGTTACAAATATACATATTTTTTTTTTTTTTACAAAAATTAAATAAATGCATACCATACCTATTTTTATTTCTGTCTGGTGAGTATCGGACCTGGGGTATAGTATATTTGTCTGGACGCTCAGTCCCCTCTATGTAATTAATTGTATCATTATCGAGACTGAATATTTCACCTTGGTTTGTATTAAGAAAGTTATTTCTGATATCTGATAAATTAGTGGTTCTGGCATTAATGTCACCAACGAGAAAAATACAACTAGAGAAATTAGAAAAATGTAGCATTTCATTTTCTATTTTAGTAAATGTTTCATCAGAACTATACGCAGAATCTTCTTGGGGTACATATACTGATCCAACAATAACAGGATCACTACTAGTTATTTCTATATTTCTAATTTTGATCCAAAGGGTATATTCTGATTCGATCATACAACTCAGAGAGAGAATCCTTAATAAGAACTGTTATACCGCCGGAACGTTGGAGACATCTACGTCTGTTTTTTTTTTTTTTTTTTTTTTTTGTAGTTATTTTAAAACCATTGATACTGATTTCATCTATGTCCTTAAGTTTAGTTTCAACAACTGAAACAATATCATAAGAATGAATAAATTTTAAAAAATCAGGAAAAATCAGGTAATAAGAGCTTTTGTTTTCAGCCACACACATTTACAAAAGCAAATTTCAAATAGCTAGCTTGTACTGGTTCATATTCCTGACATCTACTCCCTTGACTCCGTTAAGCGTTTACTGGGTCAATTTTCTGGTTCAATATTAGCCAATACGCTAGCGATTGTCCGTATTCAAGTTCATGCTGACCTTTTGTGAGCCAACTGTACTGTAACTTAGCGTGTGCATTGTTGTCGATCCTGAAGGGGCCTCAAATGGGATATTACAGTCTCGAGTGGAAACAGTGTAGGTATTAACATCAGCTGTCGGCCAAGGAAGGTTTTAACATGGAATAGTACGGTGTCCATTCACATATGCTGGTGCTTGCCGTTCGTTCATTAGTTTGCCATTGATGTGAAGTCTGTCCGCAAGAAGTTTAACTCAAATTTCTATCTTTCTTTGCTTTCCTGAAAGCTGGAAAAAACAGTTTTCGTTGTTATGCAACATCTTTTGGAAACTGTTCATTATTGCCATATGGTTTCCTTTGAGATGTGCAGGTGCTGTTAGCAACAAGCGGTCGAAACGTGGGGCCCTTCCTTCGCTGGGTATCTACAGGTGTTCCCTTTTCCGTTGAATAGATCGTATGTACTCGTTCGAATTCAATGTTTGTGGGGTGAATTTGCAGCTCTTGTCTTATGAAATCTTTCAGCAGCTCCTCACTATTGCGATCCTGCATATATCCATCTTAAAATGCGTAGACATGTGTTATTACATTAAAATGGGTAGACATGTGCTATTACATTAAAATGCGTAGACATGTGATATTACATTAAAATGCGTAGACATGTGCTATTACATTAAAATGCTTAGACATGTGCTATTACATTAAAATACGTACACATGTGCTATTGCATTAAAATGCGTAGACATGTGCTATTACATACGCTAATCTCATGGGCATACAAACTACCACAAATTCAGATTAACTTAGCGTACCTTTCTAAATAAATATTTCTCAGCCGTTATGGTACCAAATAATGTAATATTAGGTTCTTTGTCATACTTATAAATGTACCGTTTTAAAGTACTCAATCTTGAACTACAAAATAAACTTATCACAAGCTTCCAATCAATCACTGCATAACGGAGATCCACTTAATGTACTGGAACCTTGTAACACCTAATAGTTCTGATCAGATTATAATGTCCGACACCTATGTGATCATCGCTAATATACCAGTCATTTTGTATAAATTCCAACACTCATAACTACAAAGTTTTCCTTTCGATTTGAATAAAATGTTCAGACTGATGGTACTGACTGTGTACAGAGGTTGCTGTCGGAAGAAAAACAGAAAAGAATTTCAAACAATGTTATGCTGGGAATAAGCGTGATATTCTCGGCCCTGGTGATGGATCAATCTGTGTATTACACCGCTTTATAAAATACCCTCTCAAAATATATAATTTATGCATTAACAAAAAAAAACAAAAAACACTCAACTGCAGCAGCATGCTTGGATTTCTTGTTTCCCTGTTTGTATAATACAAAATTACTTAAGTACATTCCTAAACAATAACCAGTCAAAAAGAAATCACGTCAAGAAACGTCTCTACAACAGTCCAGCTGTTGTCCAAAATGAAAACAAAAACAAATACCCCTCTTAAGTCTGACGTTACTGAAGTTATCACCACCATCATACGTGATGTTATATTAAAAAACAAAACAAACCCCAGCGCATCGGATCTTCTGTAATTTCAAAATAACTTCTAAGCGAAGGAGCATATTATCCTGTATTTACAGTATTATTCAGTACAATATTTTTATCGCGAGGTCTCAACTTTCGGAACTGTTATATGCGGACAATAATCGGTGACAGCACGATCATTCGAAAAATGTCATAAATTACCGAGATTAGAGGTCGCGGGGTAATATATACATTGTACGTATGTTATAGGGCTCTTTACCACATAGTAAAAAGAACATACTGTATTTAAAATTGCGAGTAGATCTAAACATAGCGTGTAATATAAAGTTAACCCACGCCAATAACTCATCTTGACCCAGTTGGTTAGTGGCGGGTATCGTTTTATTCTCAACATTTATCGCGAAGGACATAATACGACCTATCTTCAAGGACCAGGTATAGATTACTTTCATGAAGCTAAAATTTGACCTTTGCGATTTGGTAGTAGTTAAGTTAATATCTGAAATTTACTCTGCCCAGATATGCACACGCCCCATCAACCAAACTCTTCGAATTGCTGTTTTGAGCGCTATCACAAGCCAAACAGTTGTGAGGGTCGATTGGTCGGTTTACCATCACATGCCTGCCGTAAACATGTAACTCAATAGTGCGCCTTTTTATTGAAATAAAGCATACCGTTTCGAAATTATCGCTACAGGTAAGTATTCAAACCCAAATATTTAAAGAGGCTAAAGTTGAAACAATGTTGAGCAATCAAATGTTCAAATTAAAAAAAAAAAAAAATTCCATATCTAACCCGAGGGGGGGGGGGGAAAGAAGTTTCAAATCTTTTTCTCTATTCATCATAAACATGCAATAAGGTCAAATACTATTATATCAATATGCAAGGTACAATGTTTTGGTCTTTTTTACTCATTAAACAAACTGTTTTACTCTCTCGACAAAATTTGATAGCAAATGTATTTGAAAGATATCCGAAATAGCAAATGTATTTGAAAGAGGACCAAAAGTTGGCTCCACACAATTAATGAGTTAATCAATTTCCTGCCATTATGAATATTGTAAAAAAAAAAAAGGTAATTGAACAGTAATAAGGACAACAAGAGTCTCTCGAGGGGACTGAGGCTCTACTGGGCAAAGAGAATTTCCAGGAATTCAAGATACGACCATATCTTCATATTAACTGCTGAGTGTTGAAACCATCTCTGATATTCTTCAGCGATAACAAGATTTTCAAATCAGCTGCTGTGGTGGACACATTGGATGTCAGCTTGGCACCATTTTCATTTAGGGCAAAGTAGACATCATTAGAGGTCTTTTGGTGAAAACCTCATGTCATAATGATCATCCGTTCTGGGGGAGTAGTGACAAGATTTTCAAGACAGTCGTCGTGGCAGCCTTATTGGATGTACGACTGGCACCGTTTTCATTTAGGACCAACTAGGTTTCATAAGAAGTCTACTGGTGAAAACTCCATGTTGATATACCATCCATTTGGGAGAAGTAGAGACAACAATATTTCAAAATAGCTACCATGGTGGCCATATTGAGGGGTTTTCATTTTCATTTAGGACCAACTAGACACCATAAGAACTCTTCTGATGAAAATACCATGTCAAAATGTCTTTCCATTTAAGAGAGTATCGAAAACAAGATTTTCAAGATGGCTATATATTGGACGTCAGATCAGCATCATTTTAATCTAGGATCAATAAAACGTTATAAGAAGTCTTTTTGTGAAAACCCATGCTGATATGACCAATCATTCAGAAGAAGTAGTGATAACAAGATTTTCAAGCTGGCCACTGTCGAACCCAATATTAGACATCAGATCGGTACCATTTTCATTTATGACTAACTAGACATCATAAGAAGTGATCTGGTGAAAACAACATGTCAATATGACTTACCGTTCAGGATGAGTAGCGATAACAATAACAAGATTTTGAAGATGGATGATTTGGAGGCTATACTGGACGTCAGATGGCACCATTATCATTTAGGACCAAGTAGACATCATAAGAAGTCTTTTAGTGAAAACCTCATGTTGATATGACCATCAAGTTGCAATAACTAGATTTCCAAGATGGCTGCTGTGTGGCGGCCATATTGGTAGTCAGACCGGCACCATTTTCATTTAAGACTACCTGGACATTACCATAAGTATATAGGTGAAAACCCCATGTCATTATGAGTTTCTTTTCAGGTTGAGTTGCGATAACGAGTTTCAAGATGGCTTTCGTGCCGGCCATATTATAAAACGGTTATAAAAAAAGGCACTTGAGATGAATTCATATCAAAGCCAAAGGACTAAGGGTTAAAAATCGAATCAATTACCTCCTCAAGCCCAAATAAATTTCTTACACGAATGCTTAGCCGGAGTTCTGGCGCAAAAATACAAATATATTAATTAGTAAATTACGGAATGACCCAAAATGTGCAATTCCATTTTCTCCTAGATAGTAGAATATTACATAAAAAAGCACGCCAATTTTTATGGGGATAGCATTTTTCTTCAAAACGATCATGTGAATAGTTTCTCTGCAAAGTCTGATTGTGTCGAATTTCTTCTCAAATAAACATTTATATTCCGTTTTTAAAAAATCAACTTGAGCGACTTTCTTTAAAAAAATCGGATTTCTCAGGATCATAGTACAAGCCCTTTTCTTTCATGATCTTGACAACATAGTCAAATGGGCGCTTATTAATATGGGCGTACCAACCCTGACCTGAGACCGCCCAACTCAAAACTACACCTACTCGCGCGTGCCTATGGATATTATCTATATAAACACTTTCATATGCTCTGGGAATGTGCTCGGCGACCTCAAGGCTTATGACCCAGTCGTACATGGGCAATCCATATTGAGGTAGTGTTAAGTTCAGAAATTTAACCTTGCCCTTGCTCGTTACTTCGCAAAATGGTGCGCCGTCATAAGCGTCATAGGTAACTCGTTTTCCGGAGTCTTCTATAAGTTGCTTGTATCTTCCAGGTCCGTCTCCAAAACTCGCCACACTCTTTCCGTTAAAAAGCTCAGTCAAACCCTCGGCAAGAACGTTGTCAGTCACGTGTTTTCCAGAGTCCTCTTTGCTTTCTTGTTGGCACCATCCTCCAGTCTGACTAGTGTGCTCGCTTGGCGACTTCGCGAGGTTCTGAATAATAATAATAATAATAATAATAATAATAATAATAATAATTTATGAATGTGAAATCCCAAACATATACTACTAAAGATGACAAGAAGAAGAAGACGAGGACAGAGACGACAAGTGATTTAAACAAGCACAGCTATTCTCGTCTTCAAACCAACTTATTGCTGAGCAAGGATTACATATGTCAACGGTCGGAAGAAAAAGAGAAAAAAATTAATTGATAAATCTGTATTACACGAAACATGTTTTTAGTGTTTCTCGCCAGGAAATAAAAAGGGCATGGTAATTAGCCTCCAACTTAGGTACATGGTTAATATCAAGTGGTGATGCATATAAGGAGATCTTTTTTGTTATTGGAACTGAACTGTTCACGGCAGCGTGTGCACTCACCGGACAACGTTTTGACATGCAGTTGAGTAGATATGATTAAAGTGAATATCCTTTCCAACTTTAAATGTCTCTGCAGCCAGTGGCAGGGCATGGTCAATTTTGTTTACTCTAAACAACATGTTGTCCGCGTATACTCTTATTTTTCCCAACCCATTTTAGTTATTTTGACATTTATCTTGACGTTTAAGGTCAGACATTTATCTTGACGTTTAAGGTCAGAGCGCATTGCCTCTCGAATGTTGGAATTCGCCTAAACCACGCGGTGTCAGCCGCTTACTACCAGGCCTAGCAAACTTCAAGGAACTTACATCGAACCCTACCTGCATGAAATCGATAGGAAGATGAAAAATTGTGAATATAACATTAGCTATGTCTTTAATTCGATGACAAACGTGCCGAAACTACAGCGTTGACGAAATTTGACCTAGTACTCACCATTTTGCATTGCTAGTCACATGACTACCCAAATCTTGCGGCCTACATGTCCATGACATTGAGGGCCAATTTAGTCACGTGATTCCAACAATAAAACCTTTCCAATGATATTGTACAAAGAATTCAAAAATGTTACATGAAACATACGTAACGTTGGCAAAAATAAAAAAAATAAAAAAAATTAAATTACACATTATTTTCAACATATTTATTTTTTCGAGAACGACAACCAGAAACATGTCGCTGATCGCAGCAACCTGAAAAAGCCAGTCATCACGCAGAAAGCACATGTCAAAGCAGTTTTTATTGGTATCATGTGACTAACGCGTTGACGTGTGCTGTCTGTGTGATGAATCTGGCTTTTTTCCAGCGCAGCGAGATCACCCCGTGTCAATCCAGTAGTACATGTGTGGCGAGAGCGATAAATTAAAAATGGTTTTAGGTTCAAGTCTACTAATGCTTACAATTTACCCATACTCAGGTATCTTCTGAAAAATTACTTTAAATTTTTTTCCGGTAATATTTTCAGACAATACTTTAGGCACATGTATATTGCCGCTTATGATCACACAAAATGTTGAAATTAAATCGACCACAAAAGCGACCGTTTACCTTGACGAGAAACGAAAAGGGTCTTTTTTTTTAACCGAAAAAAGGCAGGTTGTTGGAATGTAGACCTGGCGCTGAAAAAAAATGCCAGGCGCGAGGAAACAACAGCATGGCCCGGGGCGCCATCGTAAAATGATGTGGGTGAAGCACTAGTTTTAACAGATCCAAAGTTGCAACTTAGAATGAATGATCTTTGTTTGCATTTAGGTGATTGGCCATCATCAAGTACATACATATACATTTAAGTTTGTTACAGAAATTGATGGTGGCACGTTTGATACATACAATACAACAATTATATCGTATGTACAAACATTCAATCAATACTAAAGATATATACTAACTTATACATACACACATTCCCATGCACACTCGTACATGCATATATACACTTAAACATTGTGTATGCATATACATATAACCACACACACATATGTATCCACAGACATATACATACATACACATACATACGTATATACATGCACACACACACACATGAACACATATCTGCATGCATATATACATGGAGTATGATACAAAATATGTATACAACACATTAATGTGTGACCTGTAAAATAAACCAGAACATGTTTGTCCACTCACATGCGTGTGCTCAAATACAAACTCTTTCGGGAGAAGACACAAAATGTGTCATCAATATATAAGCAGTATTCAAAATGCCTTTCTTAGTAGTATCATAAGAACGTTATACATGAAATGTGTGAGATAGAAATGCATGTATTAAACAATGAAATGGTGATGTGATGAATGAAATAGTGAACCTATGAACAAAATACTACTTCTAATAATAATAACAAGAGTCCTTTGAAGGAACTGACGCTCGACTTTGCGAACAGAATTTCCAGGAATTCAAGATAAGACCATTTCTTCCTTTTAACTGTCAAGTGTTGAAACCATCTCTGATATTCTTCAGCGAATAACAAGATTAGCTGCTGTGGTACACATAATGGATGTCAGCTTGGGACCATTAGCATTTAGAACAAAGTGGACATCATTGGAAGTCTTTTGGTGAAAACCCCCATGTCATAATTATCACCGATTGAGGGAAGTATTGAAATACAAGATTTTTAAGACATTCCTCATGGCATCCATATTGCATGTACAAGATGCACCATTTTCATTTAGGACCAACTAGGTATCAAAAGAAGTCTATTACTGAAAACCCCATGTCGATATATCCATCCATTTGGAGAGGAATAGAGATAAGAATATTTTCAAGATATGACCTTCCATTCAGGGGTAGCAATAAAAAGATTATTAAGATTGCTGTTATGGCGGAAATATTGGACGTCAGATTGGCACCATTTTCATTTAAGACAAACTGGACATCATAAGAAGTCTTTTGGTGAAAAAAACATGTCAATATGACTTTCTGTTGAAACGGGATTGTGATAACAAGATTTCTAAGATGGCTGCCATGGGGATTATATTGGATGTCAGATTGGCATTATTTTTATTTATGACCAGCTAGACATCATAAGAAGTTTTTAAGTGAAAACCCCATGCTGATATGACCAATAGCGATAACAAGATTTTCAAGATGGCTGCCGTGGCGGCCATATTGGACATCATATGGGCACCATTTTTTAAATTTAGGACCAACTAGTCACCACGATAAGTCTTTTAGTGAAAACCCCATGTTGATATGACCATTCATTCTGGAAGAGTAGCAATAACATGATTTTCAATATGGCTGCCTTAGCGGCCATACTGGACGTCAGATCGCCACCATTTGCATTTAGGCCCAACCAGACATCATACGAAGTCTTTTAGTGAAAACCCCGTGATGATATGACCATCCAGTCAGGAGGAATATTGATAACAAGATTTTCAAGACGGCTGCCATGGTGGCCATATTGGACGTCAGATTGGCACCATTTTCATTTTGGACCGACTAGACTTTATAAGAAGTCTTTTAGTGAATACCCACTGTTGATATGACCATCCATTCAGGAGGAGTAGCGATAACAAGATCTTTAAGATGGCTGCTGTGGCGGCCATATTGGATATCTGAGCAACGCCATTTCAATTAGGACCAACTAGATTATGTGATGAATGTGTGTGTAAAGTTTCAAGGCAATCCTCCAAGTAGTTTAGGAGGAGTAGCGATAACAAACTTGTACTAACGGACGGATGGACGTCGAGCGACAGACGACGGACGACAGACCATCCCATAAGCTCTTGTTGTCTATGACAAGTCAAGTTAGTAATAATTAATAACGAATTAATTAAATCATATAATTTTATGTAATTTATAAGTAGTATTCATCATAATATTACGGTTAATTAGTGCTCTATGAATATAATTTCACAGATTTGAAACCTCGGTAGATTTCGTGGAATTTAGTAATTTAATACATTTCAGCATACTTGGGCCTTTCCAGAAAAAAGAGTTTATATGTTTCTTTCTTAGTGGCAAATACAACTGACATTCTAATACAAAGTGATAAGCATCTTCCAGCAAGTTGCAAAGATATATAACATATGAAAAACTGACAGAAACGATCACAATCAACAAAGTACGGACTGGTTAATGTAGCTGTTCACAGTTGCCCTAAAAATCTCACATTTTCCCCAAATTTCCAAACATCTCTCTTATCGTCTGCTACTGTTTTGCCTGTTTTGGTGAAATTGCATTTGACCATCAATTGGGTGCTAACAATTTAAAAATTCAATTTGTATATCTCGAATTAAATTGCGAGAACTCATATTTAAATATTTTCCTCGTCTCATCCCATGAAAATAACAGGAACCTTCAATCTACAAACAGTATCAACATTAACATTAATGCATGTTTCAGGGGTGGAAATTAATCCGGCTACACAGTTATCCGTCACGAACCTAGTAGTGGTCGTCGTGGATGTTCATGTTGTTGGCAATCGGAACGTCCTCGGCCTTTTCCATCGCGTGCTAGAAAAAAAAACTCGGATGTCAATAATAGCCACTTTAGCTGCCCTTAAGCCCGTGGTGGTTATAACGTCAAAATAACTTTATAACGTCACTATAAATCTCTTTCCGACAGCTGAAGTTGTTCGACTCGCATCGGAAAGAGACACGGATATTCCGAAAGATGTCGTGGGTTGTAATCCCTACTACATCACGTGGAACTGATCTGTCGGCTGAGTTAGAGTAGACATTACAGAATGCTCTTTTAAGCTGTACACAATACTTTTGAATATTTAAGGACTCGCCAACTAAAACATATCAACACGTGTATTGCTAGAGATTAACACTAAATTTCGAGCAAAGAATTCCATGACAAATATTTCGGTGCTTAACAAAATATAAAACAGTTTAATGGACCTGGTACAATGAATTTTAATAACCGTGGCAGAGAGAGAGAGAGAGAGAGAGACAGAGAGACAGAGAGAGAGAGAGATATTCTGCTTTAAAATAAAATGGAAAAAAAAAAAGACATACATGCAAGTATTAGCGGGTTGAAACGGGAAGGTTGTTGGTTGTTATGGTTTAACGACATTTTTCAGCACATGATAGGTTTTACATAGTGGCCAGTATATTTGGTGGATGAAGAACCCGAGAAAACCCCGGGAAGAACCACCCACCCACAGGAAGCTATGGCAAGCTTTCTCACATACCCACGTTGGCCCAGCCCGAGACTCGAACCCACGCGGGCAGCGGTGAGATGTCAGTGATCTGTAAAGGCGAGCGCCTTAGACCACTCGGCCATCCCGGACGTTGATGAAATCTTGAACATGACTGTATGGGCTATTCAGTTAATAATATAAAGAACATGAGAAACACGCGGTCTACCACTTTACAATATTTTCCTTAATATGTTCCCGCACAATGATAAACCCATACCGAGTATCCATCTTCTAGTGCAGCTTCTATATATATAGCACTTCCACATTCTTTTTTTTAGTGTCTGTGTGTGTGTGCTAACGGTACTTTGAACACATTACGGGCTATATCATGCCGATGAAATGGGAGCTAAGTGCTTTTCCCATGGACACACCGAGGCAGCCGATCTGGGCTGGCTTGGGCGGGTATCTGTCCCGCGACTCTTGGTTTAATAGTCCGACGCTCAACCAACTGAGCTACTGCGGCTCCCTGCATTAAATATACATGCATGCGACACATTTTCCTAACAGCTGAGGACCCAGAGTACTTGATACGGGTTCAGACAGACTCCAGACCTACTGTTTTAAAACAATCTACTAAGTGTGCGAGTCGAGATTGACTGCCGACCTACTGTTTAGAACAATCTACGAAGTGCACGTTGCTGTATGCTCCAAAAATTCCTTATAACTGCAAGTTTGGGCATCCGAGAATCTTAACATTTATGGGTGAAAGTGATTAAAAAGCTGAATCATTTAATTATTTTCGGTAGGAGACACTGAGGTACCTACCTGTCATATGGACAGGAAGAACATACTTTACAAAAATGTAATCATATCTGTATCAACTTAAAATAAGTGTACACTGTTTCAAAATGGGAAGCAAATAGTTTCATTATCACTTAAGTTGCTAGTGTTACTAACTTGTTACATTGTGACCCAATTATCCTTTTTACTAGAGACTTGTTTTATATGATACACGAGAGTTGAAACACTGTTGGCAACAGAATAGAGAGAAGAAAAAATATTATTCACACTGTCTATTTGGTCAAATGACATTAAATCGATTTTGTTATAAGAACGTCTAAAACTGTTATTAAAATGACGATGATAAAGAGGATAATGTTTTTGGTGATGATAAAGATGATGATTTCAAATCCATATTATGCAAACTTTGTTGTATAATGACTTTCTCCAATCAATATTAATGTATTTACTGCAAAATAGTGTCCAGTGTTTCTACGTCGGGTTATTTTTAGTCTAAAAGTGGAATACCTGTTTTAATAGTTTTTTCTTATTTAACTTGTACTGGGTTACGCATTAACTGAATCCATTATGTCTATCAATAGTGCCTTGCATATTGCCCCAAATTACTAAGCTAATTGTTTGCCAAGGCTGTAAAATGTATCAATAATTGTACGTACATTGATTGCACTTAATGCGTGGCCTCAAACTTTTTAATGGCTTTTAACAGATTTCCCTGGTTGAACTTCTTTATCAATACAAGCGTCCATCGAAGTGACTGACGTTCTACGGGCCGAAAAGAATTTCCAGGAATTCAAAATTAGACTATTTCTTCCTATTAACTGCTGAGTGTTGAAACCATCTCTGATATTCTTCAGCGATAACACGATTTTCAAAATAGCTGCTGTGGTGGACATATTGGTTATCAGAGTAGCACCATTTTCGTTTATGAATAAGTACACATCATTATAAGTCTTGTGGTGAAAACCCCATGTCAATATGACCATCCATTCTGGAAGAGTAGTGACAACAAGATTTTCAAGATGGCCGTCGTGGCAGTCATATTGGATGTACAATGGACACCATTTTCATGTAGGGACAACTACGTATCACAAGAAGTCTTCTAGTAATACCCCATATTGATATGACCATCCATTTGGGAGAAGTAGAGAGACCAATATTTTCAAGATGGCCACCATGGTCGCCATATTGAGGGTAAGTTTGCATCATTTTCATTTAGGACCAACCAGGCACCATAAGAACTCTTCTGGTGAAAACCCCATGTCAAAATGAATTTACATTTAAGACGAGTGGTAATAACACGATTTTTTTTAGATGGCTGCCATGTCAAATCGGCATCGTTTTAATTTAGGACCAACAACACAACATAAGAAGTCTTCAGGTAAAAACCTTATGTTGATATGACTTTCCATTATGGAGGAGTCACGATAACAAGATTTTCAGGATGGCTGCCACGGTGGCAATATTGGATATCTGATTGGCACCATTCTCATTAGGACCAACTAGACATCATAAGAATAATTTCGGTGAAAACCCCATGGTCATATGACCATTCATTCAAGAGAAGTGGTGATAAGATTTTCAACATGGTCACTGTAGGGGCTATACTGGATGTCTGAGTGAAGTCTTCTTTGCAAAAACCACATATTGATAAGACCATCCATTTAAAAGGAGCAGTTATAACACGATTTTCAAAATGGCACCGTAGCGGTAATATTGGATGTGCGCTTATTTTCAGCACCATTTTCATTTACGACCAACCAGACATCAGAAGACACCAGAAGAAGTCTTCTGGTGAAAACCCCATGTCAATATGACCTTTCGTTCAGGAGGAGTAGCGATAAAAGATTTCAAGATGTCTGTTGTGGCAGCCATATTGCATGTCCGAGCAGCACCAATTTCATTTAGGATCAACCAGACACCATATAAAGTCTTTCAGTAAAAACATCATGCTGATATGACCATCCATTCAGGATGAATAGCAATAACAAGATTTTGAAGATGGTCGCTGTGGCGGCCATATTGGACACTAAATGGGCACCATTTTCATTTAGGATCAGCTAGACATCATAAGAAGTCTTCTGGTGATAACCCCATGTCAACATGACTTTCTGGTCTAGAGGAGTAACAATAACAAGATTCTGAAGATGGTTGCAAATTAAATGTCTGAGTAACACATTTTCATTTAGGACCAACTAGACCATGGGATGAATGTACGTGTATAGTTTTATGGCAATCATCAAAGTAGTTTGCTTAAAAAAGTAATATGAACTAAAAAAAACTGTCAGGGCATTTTTAAAAAATCAAAGACGCTATGACTACAACACCAGTGTTAGCCATGCTGAAATACGGAGAACCATTCATGCTACACACAGATGTAAGTAATACAGTTATTGGAGCTGTGCCAAGTCAAAATCCTAGAGATGACAAGTACTCAATCGAATACCACAGTAACAAAGTCTTACCAACGGAACTTAACTATGCCACAGTAGAGAGAGAGTGCTTGGCAGAGGCGTGGACCATTGGGTCTTTGGCCCATCTATTCAAAGGAGTGCAATTTATTGCGGAGACAGACCCTTTGGTAAGGTTAAATAACGTTCGCGACAAAAATCAGACTGCTGCGCTGGTCGCTAGCTTAACACCCGTATTCATTTGAAATGAAGTACGCTGCCGCAAGGGAGGACACGATTCTAACACGGATGGACTATCACAGGTCTAGTGTGCTGAGTGCCATTACGACTGAGTTCTTTTAAATTCAGGACGTTTTACTATCAAGTTGAATTTTATTTAGTCCATGTCTATGACTGGATTTACGTGAACTCACGAGCAACTTATAAATGTTTTACTATTCGCGATTTAACTTGCACGCGAGGAAAATAATAGAGATACTAAGGGTTATGCTTCTTTGCTGAATTGTACTTGTCCATGTATGATACAACTGAGTTCAGTTCTCGCTATTATCACTGAATTGTGCTTTCCGTGTATGATACAACTGAGTTCAGTTCTCGCTATTATCACTGAACTGTGCTTTCCATGTAGGATACATCTGAATTCAGTTCTCACTATTATCACTGAATTGTGCATTCCATGTAGGAATCTTTTACTATAGCTCTCTCGGGTTGTTCTCATTGTTTTTTTTTTTTTGTTTTTTTTTTTTATATTGGCGTGCATCAGACAGAGGCGCACAACAACATTTCTGGTTTGGTTGGGCAAAGCATGCTTGTAAGGTGTTTTGCCAATAGGCGTGAAATTGAACCCTGTACTCCTGCCTCGGAATCCAGCATGCTCACCACTAAACTATCGCTCATCTCTGATTGTTTTGAAAGTGGTGACTAATTTATGACAGGTTCTGTATTTCTAATTCACAACTTCGAGGTCAATCCAACTGATCATACCTCGAATGTATGCCGATAGCTGTCATTCTGACCACCTCGGCTATTTACAAAACAAGGATGGATTAAGATGTTGCGAATGCATCGAACTAATTTTTCATTCTCAACTGCTCGGTCAATCATACGGTCCATCCAAGCGCAGAAATAGCCTTGGCAGTCCGAATAGATTGCATAAATTATATCGCCGACATACATCCAATGCATATTTTTGTCTCGCAGAATAAGCCCAGGTGGTCCAAATGGGGGAGTTAGTGAAATTCCTGCACGTAACTCTCTAATGGTTTATATGCAGTTTATTTAGCCCATATCGTATAAAATTACTATGTTCTATGTTTCATTCAACCTCAAGACATGTATACAAGCCCTGCAACAAACGGTTGCATTTAAAAGAACTCGTGATGTATACCAATACTTTTTGCTTAATCGTCTACAACTCGAAGGTAGAATATAATTTAATAACACTTTTCTAGGTATATCGGAGGGACGGCATCTGGGGTCGTATGAAACAAGACTCACTCGAAGGGACAAACGTTCTACTGACCGAAAAGAATTTCCATGAACTCAAGATGAGACAATTTCTTCTTTTTAACTGTTGAGTGTTGAAACCATCGCTGATGTTCTTGAGCGATAAGATTTTCAAATTAGCCACTGGGGCAGCCATATTGGCTGTAAGATCGGCACCATTTTCATTTAGGGCTAACAAGACACCATTATAAGACTTCTGGCGAAAACACCATGTTGATATGACCATCCATTAAGGAGAATTTGAGACAAGATGTTCAGTATGTTCATTTTGACTGCCATATTTGAGGTCCGATTGGCACTGTTTTAATTCAGGACCATATATCATAACTAGTTTTCTGGTGCAAGCCCCATGTTGATATGACTTTCCAGTTAGGAGTAGCAACCCAAACCCCCCGATTTTCAAGATAGCTGCCATGGTGGCCACATTGGACTTCAGATCGACACAATGTTTCTTTAAAGCCAACAAGACAACATAAAAGGTCTTTCTGTCAAAACCCCATGCTGATATGACTTTCCATTCAGGTGGAGTAACAATGACAAGTTTTTCAATACGGTTGTTGTGGTGGCCATATCTGAAGTCAGATCGGAACCATTTTAAATTAGGATCAACTAAACATATTAATAAGTATTTTAGTGAAAACTCTATGTTGATATGACCATCCATTCAGGTGGATTAGCAATTACAAGATTTTCAAGATGGCCGTTGTGTTGGCCATATTGGTTTTCCGGGCAGCATTTTTTTATATTTAGGAACAACTAGACATCATAAAAGGAATTCTGGTGAAAACCCCACGTCAATATGTCAATATAACCTTTCCGTTCAGGAGCATTAGTGATAACAGAATTTTCAAGATTGCTGCCATTACAGCCATATTGGACGTCAAATCAGCACCATTTTCATTTAGGACCAACTAAACTTTGGGATGGATGTGTGTGTGAAGTTTCATGGCAACCCTCCAAATAGCTTAGGGGGCAAAGGAAAAAAAAACTTGCGCTACACAGACGGACGTCGGACGACGGTGAACAGGCCATTCCATAAGCTCTTCCGATCGATGACGAGTAGAGCAAACAAGTCTTGCTTTTATAAAACGCGAAATTAGCATGATTTTGTATAATATCAAGACATTCACATTTCCATAAACAAACAGTGAGAAAAGTAGATCTTAATAAATCTAACCAAACTGTCAATTCATTATTTGATAATGTCCAACGCGGCATTGTGTATGTTTTACGATACATGTGCCCGTTTTACAGCATGCATATGGACCGTGTTGAAAATGGCATTGTTACAATACCAGAATAAGTGCAAGACAAGACTTTATTATACTCAGGTTGTAAAGTTTACAAAATATGAGGTATATAAGAAAAAGAACATGAATATAGCGTGTGATATCATAACATATTGCTTCACAGGGATTACAAAATTCGGAAAACACAATCTAAGAACCTGCAAATATTTTTCTAGACTTGTATGTTACCTGTATTTCTTAATTAGTTATATTTATAAACGTTTGTCCTGGAAATGTAAAAATGAGGTATACATTTTTGTCTTTCATCATGAAAATAAGAACACGACAGAAGATATTGATATTCATCACCTATTTATTACGACTGACAGAGTGTACATTATCTTTCGTTATAGGGATTACAAAATTCGGAAAACGTTATTGAAAACATTAGCCCATTTAGCAGTTTCAACAGGAAACCTATGATTTGCAGTTCTAAACTTAATTAAGCTTTTAGATGTATATTTTGGTAATGAGAAATAAATCTTTTCTAAATCTGAACTAGTTTTAAATAACCTGTAATTTAGACATTTAGATGACGTATGATGCCCAGACTTGTCTGTATTGATCTTTTAGTCTTAGTTCTACACATTTTGTTAACCATTTAACTGACACAAAACTTTGATTTATCCATACGTTGCTTAACCTAACATCATCTAATATAGATTTTACTTCTAGTATCCATTTATTGTCAGGGGAATTATTACAAAAAATATTTGTATAAGAGAGAATTCATATGATAAGACATTTTTTCTTCATAACCACTAACTAATCGATCCCAATAGTGTATCATGCGACTTTTAATGTTAATATTAAGATGAACCGACCAAGTTCACTAAATACCATATATAGAGGGGTACATTTTTGACATTCAGTATACTTATGAGGAAAGAAAGAGGAGGTTTTTTTTAACCTATATCAGATCTTACAAATCCCCAAATTTCACAAGCATATGTTAAAATCGGTACAATGGTCTGATCGAACAGTTTCAACTGATAATAAATAGGCAAATCTAAACGGTATATACGTTTTTAAGTAAACGCATACCTTTATTAGCTATGGATAGTAGATTTTTTCAGGCCATTGGAGAACTTTCCATTCTTGTGAAACATAAGGCCTAAGTATTGATATTCATCTACAACATCAATATCGGAATTTTTTTTATCCTAAATTTGTATGTGCGATCTTCTTTTGAGCCAAATACAATAATTTTTGTTTCCTCTATATTGATTTCAAGGTTCCAGTTATCGCAATATCTACTAAACACATCAAGGACATATTGCATGTCAGCAAGATTATCTGCGACAAGTATAGAGGCATTAGCGTATAAAAGCAACATAACATTTAACATATTTAGACATTTAGTGGATTTGGAGGGTACAGCGCAACCTCTACACCCATTTACTTGTAAAAGAAAGATTCTACGTCATTTAGGAATAAGGAGAACAATAATGGAGATACATTTTCCCTTTGTCTTACACCTTTTTCACATGAGGAAAAAAATGGACAATTAATTAGTTACATAGACACATGATTTGATAACATAAATACTTAATATAACATTAAAACACTTTCCCCTGATGCCCACCGAGTACAATTTATGCCATAATCCAACTATCCATACATTATCAAAGGCACGTTTAAAATCAAAAAAGTACAAAAAGTTCCTTTTTGCAATGTCTAATAAATTCAATATGGTTATACAAAATAAAAATATTGTCTACTGTGGAATAGCCATTCCTGAATCCAGCTCGAGTCTCAGATAATCTTAAATTTAATATAGCGGTAAAAACTTGACCAAAACAGTTAACCAAAGTAATAGGTCTATAATTTGATATATCGGTTTTGTCACCTTTATTCTTAGAAATTGGCACAATAACACCTTTAGTCCAACCATCTGGTACGAAGCCAGTATTCAAGATTATATTAAAAAGTTATACATACACATTTAACATTTTAGCAATTAAGCTTTTTATATACTCAATTAATCCATTATCACTTGAACTTGCTTTATTACTTTTTAGATTGTTAACAACATTTAACATGTCTTTAGCTGTAATTGGGTCATTCAGACAAGAATTATCAACATCAGCCGCTTGCACCGTTTCAGGGATTAATCGGTCGTCACTATCTGTTTCCACTGAGTTTATTTCTTTAAAATATTCAAAACATTCTTGCAATGCGATACTTTGAACAGGTCTTTTCTTGCCGACATTATTTATCATATTCCAGTATCTCTTTGGATCTTTGATTGTAAAGTGCCTATTTTCCTTTGTGATTTTTTTTTTATAACGAGAGTAATGATTTGCAAGAGTTTTCTTATACTGTCTACTAGCTGTTAGCATATTAGCTTTACTCGCTGCGATTTTTCTAATTTCGTGAACTTTCCCAAACAAGTGGTAATGTTTTCTGACTTTCATACACTCATTGCTAAACCATGGCCTAAAGTCAGTTTTTTTCTTGTGTGCATTTGCAGAACTTTCACCTTTATGTTCTTTACGATAAAATGTCAGTTTAGCAGAGGTAATAAAAATGTTCATGCACATCACAGTCGATATATTTCAGATTTTGAACATTTATATTCACCAGGAATTCATTTTTTCTTCTCGAATCTCACAATCTTCTAGTTTTGTGTGAAAGAATCATCAAGTACAAGTAGCTGATTACTTTGAATTTGGTATGTTAGAGCACAATGAATGTCTGAAAACATAGGATTAAAATCAAGTACTTACATTTTTTTTTACAATTGGAAGCCACTTAAAGTCGTTACTAGATAATCAATTAGGCTCTTGTCACCGGATGTGCATTTTCCAACTCCCCTGTCTACAGCTACCCTTCCGTTACAAAGATACATATTATTATTTTTTTTACAAAAATTAAATAAATGCATACCATACCTATTTTTATTTCTGTCTGGTGAGTATCGGACCTGGGGTATAGTATATTTGTCTGGACGCTCAGTCCCCTCTATGTAATTAATTGTATCATTATCGAGACTGAATATTTCACCTTGGTTTGTATTAAGAAAGTTATTTCTGATATCTGATAAATTAGTGGTTCTGGCATTAATGTCACCAACGAGAAAAATACAACTAGAGAAATTAGAAAAATGTAGCATTTCATTTTCTATTTTAGTAAATGCTTCATCAGAACTATACGCAGAATCTTCTTGGGGTATATATACTGATCCAACAATAACAGGATCACTACTAGTTATTTCTATATTTCTAATTTTGATCCAAAGGGTATATTCTGATTCGATCATACAACTCAGAGAGAGAATCCTTAATAAGAACTGTTATACCGCCGGAACGTTGGAGACATCTACGTCTGTTTTTTTTTTTTTTTTTTTTTGTTTTTTTTTTGTAGTTATTTTAAAACCATTGATACTGATTTCATCTATGTCCTTAAGTTTAGTTTCAACAACTGAAACAATATCATAAGAATGAATAAATTTTAAAAAATCAGGAAAAATCAGGTAATAAGAGCTTTTGTTTTCAGCCACACACATTTACAAAAGCAAATTTCAAATAGCTAGCTTGTACTGGTTCATATTCCTGACATCTACTCCCTTGACTCCGTTAAGCGTTTACTGGGTCAATTTTCTGGTTCAATATTAGCCAATACGCTAGCGATTGTCCGTATTCAAGTTCATGCTGACCTTTTGTGAGCCAACTGTACTGTAACTTAGCGTGTGCATTGTTGTCGATCCTGAAGGGGCCTCAAATGGGATAATACAGTATCGAGTGGAAACAGTGTAGGTATTAACATCAGCTGTCGGCCAGGGAAGGTTTTAATATGGAATAGTACGGTGTCCATTCACATATGCTGGTGCTTGCCGTTCGTTCATTAGTTTGCCATTGATGTGAAGTCTGTCCGCAAGAAGTTTAACTCAAATTTCTATCTTTCTTTGCTTTCCTGAAAGCTGGAAAAAACAGTTTTCGGTGTTATGCAACATCTTTTGGAAACTGTTCATTATTGCCATATGGTTTCCTTTGAGATGTGCAGGTGCTGTTAGCAACAAGCGGTCGAAACGTGGGGCCCTTCCTTCGCTGGGTATCTACAGGTGTTCCCTTTTCCGTTGAATAGATCGTATGTATTCGTTCGAATTCAATGTTTGTGGGGTCAATTTGCAGCACTTGTCTTATGAAATCTTTCAGCAGCTCCTCACTATTGCGATCCTGCATATATCCATCTTAAAATGCGTAGACATGTGTTATTACATTAAAATGGGTAGACATGTGCTATTACATTAAAATGCGTAGACATGTGCTATTACATTAAAATGCGTAGACATGTGTTATTACATTAAAATGCTTAGACATGTGCTATTACATTAAAATACGTACACATGTGCTATTGCATTAAAATGCGTAGACATGTGCTATTACATACGCTAATCTCATGGGCATACAAACTACCACAAATTCAGATTAACTTAGCGTACCTTTCTAAATAAATATTTCTCAGCCGTTATGGTACCAAATAATGTAATCTTAGGTTCTTTGTCATACTTATCAATGTACCGTTTTAAAGTACTCAATCTTGAACAACAAAATTAACTTATCACCAGCTTCCAATCAATCACTGCATAACGGAGATCCACTTAATGTACTGGAACCTTGTAACACCTAATAGTTCTGATCAGATTAGAATGTCCGACACCTATGTGATCATCGCTAATATACCAGTCATTTTGTATAAATTCCAACACTCATAACTACAAAGTTTTCCTTTCGATTTGAATAAAATGTTCAGACTGATGGTACTGACTGTGTACAGAGGTTGCTGTCGGAAGAAAAACAGAAAAGAATTTCAAACAATGTTATGCTGGGAATAAGCGTGATATTCTCGGCCCTGGTGATGGATCAATCTGTGTATTACACCGCTTTTATAAAATACCCTCTCAAAATATATAATTTATGCATTAAAAAAAAAACAAACACTCAACTGCAGCAGCATGCTTGGATTTCTTGTTTCTCTGTTTGCATAGTACAAAATTACTTAAGTACATTCCTAAACAATAACCAGTCAAAAAGAAATCACGTCAAAGAAATGTCTCTACAACAGTCCAGCTGTTGTCCAAAATGAAAACAAAAACAAATACCCCTCTTAAGTCTGACGTTACTGAAGTTATCACCACCATCATACGTGATGTTATATTAAAAAACAAAACAAACCCCAGCGCATCGGATCTTCTGTAATTTCAAAATAACTTCTAAGCGAAGGAGCATATTATCCTGTATTTACAGTATTATTCAGTACAATATTTTTATCGCGAGGTCTCAACTTTCGGAACTGTTATATGCGGACAATGATCGGTGACAGCACGATCATTCGAAAAATGTCATAAATTACCGAGATTAGAGGTCGCGGGGTAATATATACATTGTACGTATGTTATAGGGCTCTTTACCATATAGTAAAAAGAACATACTGTATTTAAAATTGCGAGTAGATCTAAACATAGCGTGTAATATAAAGTTAACCCACGCCAATAACTCATCTTGACCCAGTTGGTTAGTGGCGGGTATCGTTTTATTCTCAACATTTATCGCGAAGGACATAATACGACCTATCTTCAAGGACCAGGTATAGATTACTTTCATGAAGCTAAAATTTGACCTTTGCGATTTGGTAGTAGTTAAGTTAATATCTGAAATTTACTCTGCCCAGATATGCACACGCCCCATCAACCAAACTCTTCGAATTGCTGTTTTGAGCGCTATCACAAGCCAAACAGTTGTGAGGGTCGATTGGTCAGTTTACCATCACATGCCTGCCGTAAACATGTAACTCAATAGTGCGCCTTTTTATTGAAATAAAGCATACCATTTCGAAATTATCGCTACAGGTAAGTATTCAAACCCAAATATTTAAAGAGGAAAAAGTTGAAACAATGTTGAGCAATCAAATGTTCAAATTAAAAAAAAAAAAATTCCATATCTAACCCGAGGGGGGGGGGGGGGGAAAGAAGTTTCAAATCTTTTTCTCTATTCATCATAAACATGCAATAAGGTCAAATACTATTATATCAATATGCAAGGTACAATGTTTTGGTCTTTTTTACTCATTAAACAAACTGTTTTACTCTCTCGACAAAATTTGATAGCAAATGTATTTGAAAGATATCCGAAATAGCAAATGTATTTGAAAGAGGACCAAAAGTTGGCTCCACACAATTAATGAGTTAATCAATTTCCTGCCATTATGAATATTGTAAAAAAAAAAAGGTAATTGAACAGTAATAAGGACAACAAGAGTCTCTCGAGGGGGCGGAGGCTCTACTGGGCACAGAGAATTTCCAGGAATTCAAGATACGACCATATCTTCATATTAACTGCTGAGTGTTGAAACCATCTCTGATATTCTTCAGCGATAACAAGATTTTCAAATCAGCTGCTGTGGTGGACACATTGGATGTCAGCTTGGCACCATTTTCATTTAGGGCAAAGTAGACATCATTAGAGGTCTTTTGGTGAAAACCTCATGTCATAATGATCATCCGTTCTGGGGGAGTAGTGACAAGATTTTCAAGACAGTCGTCGTGGCAGCCTTATTGGATGTACGACTGGCACCGTTTTCATTTAGGACCAACTAGGTTTCATAAGAAGTCTACTGGTGAAAACTCCATGTTGATATACCATCCATTTGGGAGAAGTAGAGACAACAATATTTCAAAATAGCTACCATGGTGGCCATATTGAGGGGTTTTCATTTTCATTTAGGACCAACTAGACACCATAAGAACTCTTCTGATGAAAATACCATGTCAAAATGTCTTTCCATTTAAGAGAGTATCGAAAACAAGATTTAGAAGATGGCTATATATTGGACGTCAGATCAGCATCATTTTAATCTAGGATCAATAAAACGTTATAAGAAGTCTTTTTGTGAAAACCCATGCTGATATGACCAATCATTCAGAAGAAGTAGTGATAACAAGATTTTCAAGCTGGCCACTGTCGCAGCCATATTAGACATCAGATCGGTACCATTTTCATTTATGACTAACTAGACATCATAAGAAGTGATCTGGTGAAAACAACATGTCAATATGACTTACCGTTCAGGATGAGTAGCGATAACAATAACAAGATTTTGAAGATGGATGATTTGGAGGCTATACTGGACGTCAGATGGCACCATTATCATTTAGGACCAAGTAGACATCATAAGAAGTCTTTTAGTGAAAACCTCATGTTGATATGACCATCAAGTTGCAATAACTAGATTTCCAAGATGGCTGCTGTGTGGCGGCCATATTGGTAGTCAGATCGGCACCATTTTCATTTAAGACTAACTGGACATTACCATAAGTATATAGGTGAAAACCCCATGTCATTATGAGTTTCTTTTCAGGTGGAGTTGCGATAACGAGTTTCAAGATGGCTTCCGTGACGGCCATATTATAAAACGGTTATAAAAAAAGGCACTTGAGATGAATTCATATCAAAGCCAAAGGACTAAGGGTTAAAAATCGAATCAATTACCTCCTCGAGCCCAAATAAATTTCTTACACGAATGCTTAGCCGGAGTTCTGGCGCAAAAATACAAATATATTAATTAGTAAATTACGGAATGATCCAAAATGTGCAATTCCATTTTCTCCTAGATAGTAGAATATTACATAAAAAGCACGCCAATTTTTATGGGGATAGCATTTTTCTTCAAAACGATCATGTGAATAGTTTCTCTTCAAAGTCTGATTGTGTCGAATTTCTTCTCAAATAAACATTTATATTCCGTTTTAACCAATCAACTTGAGCTACTTTCTTTAAAAAATCGGATTTCTCAGGATCATAGTACAAGCCCTTTTCTTTCATGATCTTGACAACATAGTCAAATGGGCGGTTATTAATATGGGCGTACCCACCCTGACCTGGGACCGCCCAACTCAAAACTACACCTACTCGCGCGTGCCTATGGATATTATCTATATAAACACTTTCATATGCTCTGGGAATGTGCTCGGCGACCTCAAGGCTTATGACCCAGTCGTACATGGGCAATCCATACTGAGGTAGTGTTAAGTCCAGAAATTTAACCTTGCCCTTGCTCGTTACTTCGCAAAATGGTGCGCCGTCATAAGCGTCATAGATAACTCGTTTTCCGGAGTCTTCTATAAGTTGCTTGTATCTTCCAGGTCCGTCTCCAAAACTCGCCACACTCTTTCCTTTAAAAAGCTCAGCCAAACCCTCGGCAAGAACGTTGTCAGTCACGTGTTTTCCAGAGTCCTCTTTGCTTTCTTGTTGGCACCATCCTCCAGTCTGACTAGTGTGCTCACTTCGCGACTTCGCGAGGTTCTGAATAATAATAATAATAATAATAATAATTTATGAATGTGAAATCCCAAACATATACTACTAAAGATGACAAGAAGAAGAAGACGAGGACAGAGACGACAAGTGATTTAAACAAACACAGCTATTCTCGTCTTCAAACCAACCTATTGCTGAGCAAGGATTACATATGTCCACGGTCGGAAGAAAAAGAGAAAAAAATTAATTGATAAATCTGTATTACACGAAACATGTTTTTAGTGTTTCTCGCCAGGAAATAAAAAGGGCATGGTAATTAGCCTCCAACTTAGGTACATGGTTAATATCAAGTGGTGATGCATATAAGGAGATCTTTTTTGTTATTGGAACTGAACTGTTCACGGCAGCGTGTGCACTCACCGGACAACGTTTTGACATGCAGTTGAGTAGATATGATTAAAGTGATTATCCTTACCAACTTTAAATGTCTCTGCAGCCAGTGGCAGGGCATAGTCAATTTTGTTTACTCTAAACAACATGTTGTCCGCGTATACTCTTATTTTTCCCAACCCATTTTAGTTATTTTGACATTTATCTTGACGTTTAAGGTCAGACATTTATCTTGACGTTTAAGGTCAGAGTGCATTGCCTCTCGAATGTTGGAATTCGCCTAAACCACGCGGTGTCAGCCGCTTACTACCAGGCCTAGCAAACTTCAAGGAACTTACATCGAACCCTACCTGCATGAAATCGATAGGAAGATGAAAAATTGTGAATATAACATTAGCTATGTCTTTAATTCGTTGACAAACGTGCCGAAACTACAGTGTTGACGAAATTTGACCTAGTACTCACCATTTTGCATTGCTAGTCACATGACTACCCAAATCTAACGGCCTACATGTCCATGACATCTGAGGGCCAATTTAGTCACGTGATTCCAACAATAAAACCTTTCCAATGATATTGTACAAAGATTTCAAAAATGTTACATGAAACATACGTAACGTTTGTAAAAATAAAAAAAAAAAAAAAAATTAAATTACACATTATTTTCAACATATTGATTTTTTCGAGAACGACAACCAGAAACATGTCGCTGATCGCAGCAACCTGAAAAAAAACCAGTCATCACGCAGAAAGCACATGTCAAAGCAGTTTTTATTGGTATCATGTGACTAACGCGTTGACGTGTGCTGTCTGTGTGATGAATCTGGGTTTTTTCCAGCCCAGTGAGATCACCCCGTGTCAATCCAGTAGTACATGTGTGGCGAGAGCGATAAATTAAAAATGGTTTTAGGTTCAAGTCTACTAATGCTTACAATTTACCCATACTCAGGCATCTTCTGAAAAATTACTTTAAGTTTTTTTCCAGTAATTATTTTTAGACAATACTTTAGGCACATGTATATTGCCGCTTATGATCACACCAAACGTTGAAATTAAATCGACCACAAAAGCGAACGTTTACCTTGGCGAGAAACGAAAAGGGTCTTTTTTTTAACAGAAAAAAGGCAGGTTGTTGGAATGTAAACCTGGCGCTGAAAAAAAAAAATGCCAGGCGCGAGGAAACAACAGCATGGCCCGGGGCGCCATCGTAAAATGATGTGGGTGAAGCACTAGTTTTAACAGACCCAAAGTTGCAACTTAGAATGAATGATCTTTGTTTGCATTTAGGTGATTGGCCATCATCAAGTACATACATATACATTTAAGTTTGTTACAGAAATTGATGGTGGCACGTTTGATACATACAATACAACAATTATATCGTATGTACAAACATTCAATCAATACTAAAGATATATACTAACTTATGCATACACACATTCCCGTGCACACTCGTGCATGCATATATACACTCAAACATTGTGTATGCATATACATATAACCACACACACATAAGTATCCACAGACATATACATACATACACATACATAAATACATATATACATGCACACACACACATGAACACATATCTGCATGCATATATACATGGAGTATGATGCAAAATATGTAAACAACACGTTAATGTGTGACCTGTAAAATAAACCAGAACATGTTTGTCCACTCACATGCGTGTGCTTAAATACAAACTCTTTCGGGAGAAGACACAAAAAGTGTCATCAATATATAAGCAGTATTCAAAATGCTTTTCTTAGTAGTATCATAAGAACGTTATACATGAAATGTGAGAGATAGAAATGCATGTATTAAACAATGAAATGGTGATGTGATGAATGAAATAGTGAACCTATGAACAAAATACTACTTCTAATAATAATAACAAGAGTCCTTTGAAGGAACTGACGCTCGACTTTGCGAACAGAATTTCCAGGAATTCAAGATAAGACCATTTCTTCCTTTTAACTGTCAAGTGTTGAAACCATCTCTGATATTCTTCAGCGAATAACAAGATTAGCTGCTGTGGTACACATAATGGATGTCAGCTTGGGACCATTAGCATTTAGCACAAAGTGGACATCATTGGAAGTCTTTTGGTGAAAACCCCCATGTCATAATTATCACCGATTGAGGGAAGTATTGAAATACAAGATTTTTAAGACATTCCTCATGGCATCCATATTGCATGTACAAGATGCACCATTTTCATTTAGGACCAACTAGGTATCAAAAGAAGTCTATTACTGAAAACCCCATGTCGATATATCCATCCATTTGGAGAGGAATAGAGAAAAGAATATTTTCAAGATATGACCTTCCATTCAGGAGTAGCAATAAAAAGATTATCAAGATTGCTGTTATGGCGGAAATATTGGACGTCAGATTGGCACCATTTTCATTTAAGACAAACTGGACATCATAAGAAGTCTTTTGGTGAAAAAAACATGTCAATATGACTTTCTGTTGAAACGGGATTGTGATAACAAGATTTCTAAGAAGGCTGCCATGGGGACCATATTGGATGTCAGATTGGCATTATTTTTATTTATGACCAGCTAGACATCATAAGAAGTTTTTAAGTGAAAACCCCATGCTGATATGACCAATAGCGATAACAAGATTTTCAAGATGGCTGCCGTGGCGGCCATATTGGACATCATATGGGCACCATTTTTTAAATTTAGGACCAACTAGTCACCACGATGAGTCTTTTAGTGAAAACCCCATGTTGATATGACCATTCATTCTGGAAGAGTAGCAATAACATGATTTTCAATATGGCTGCCTTGGCGGCCATACTGGACGTCAGATCGCCACCATTTGCATTTAGGCCCAACCAGACATCATACGAAGTCTTTTAGTGAAAACCCCGTGATGATATGACCATCCAGTCAAGAGGAATATTGATAACAAGATTTTAAGGATGGCTGCCATGGTGGCCATATTGGACTTCAGATTGGCACCATTTTCATTTTGGACCGACTAGACTTTATAAGAAGTCTTTTAGTGAATACCCACTGTTGATATGACCATCCATTCAGGAGGAGTAGCGATAACAAGATCTTTAAGATGGCTGCTGTGGCGGCCATATTGGATATCTGAGCAACGCCATTTCAATTAGGACCAACTAGATTATGTGATGAATGTGTGTGTAAAGTTTCAAGGCAATCCTCCGAGTAGTTTAGGAGGAGTAGCGATAACAAACTTGTACTAACGGACGGATGGACGTCGAGCGACAGACGACGGACGAGAGACCATCCCATAAGCTCTTGTTGTCTATGACCAGTAAAGCTAATAATAATTAATAACGAATTAATTAAATCATATAATTTTATGTAATTTATAAGTAGTATTCATCATAATATTACGGTTAATTAGTGCTCTATGAATATAATTTCACAGATTTGAAACCTCGGTCGATTTCGTGGAATTTAGTAATTTAATACATTTCAGCATACTTGGGCCTTTCCAGAAAAAAGAGTTTATATGTTTCTTTCTTAGTGGCAAATACAACAGGCATTCTAATACAAAGTGATAAGCATCTTCCAGCAAGTTGCAAAGATATATAACATATGAAAGGCTGACAGAAACGATCACAATCAACAAAGTACGGACTGGTTAAGTTAGCTGTTCACAGTTGCCCTAAAAATCTCACATTTTCCCCAAATTTCCAAACATCTCTCTTATCGTCTGCTACTGTTTTGCCTGTTTTGGTGAAATTGCATTTGTTCATCAATTGGGTGATAACAATTTAAAAATTCAATTTGTATATCTCGAATTAAATTGCGAGACCTCATATTTAAATATTTTCCTCGACTCATCCCTGGAAAATAACAGGAACCTCCGCTCTACAAACAGAATCAACATTAACATTAATGCATGTTTCATGGCTGGACATTAATCAGTCTACACAGTTATCCGTCACGAACCTAGTAGTGGTCGTCGTGGATGTTCATGTTGTTGGCAATCGGAACGTCCTCGGCCTTTTCCATCGCGTGCTAGAAAAAAAAACTCGGATGTCGATAATAGCCACCTTAGCTGCCCTTAAGCCCGTGGTGGTTATAACGTCAAAATAATTTCATACCGCCACAATGACTAGAAGTATCATTACGATTAGCTCCGAATCTCTTTCCGATAGTTGAAGTTGTTCGACTCGCATCGGAAAGAGACACGGATATTCCGAAAGATGTCGTGGGTTGTAGTCCACTGCATCACGTGGAACTGATATGTCGGCTGAGTTAGAGTAGACATTACAGAATGCTCTTTTAAGCTGTACACAATACTTTTGAATATTTAAGGACTCGCCAACTAAAACATATCAACACGTGTTTTGCTAGAGATGAACACTAAATTTCGAGCAAAGAATTCCATGACAAATATTTCGGTGCTTAACAAAATATAAAACAGTTTAATGGACCTGGTACAATGAGTTTAATAACCGTGGCAGAGAGAGAGAGAGAGAGAGAGAGAGAGAGAGAGAGAGAGAGAGAGAGAGAGAGAGAGAGAGAGAGAGAGAGAGAGATTCTGCTTTAATATAAAATGGAAAAAAAAACAAAAAAAAAACAAAGACATTCATACATGTATTAGCGGGTTGAAACGGGAAGGGTTGTTGGTTGTTTATGGGTTTAACGACATTTTTCAGCACATGATAGGTTATACAGTATATTTGATGGAGGAAGAACCCGAGAAAACCCCGGGAAGAACAACCGACCCACAGGAAGCTACTGGCAAGCTTTCTCACATACCCACGTTGGCCCAGCCCGAGACTCGAACCCACGCGGACAGAGGTGAGATGTCAGTGATCTGTCAAGGCGAGCACCTTAGATCCCTCAGCCACCCCGGGCCCAGAAACGGGAAGGGAGATGACGTTGATGAAATCTTGAACATGACTGTATGGGCTATTCAGTTAATACGATAAAGAACATGAGAAACACGCGGTCTGCCACTTTACAATATTTTCCTTAATATGTTCCCGCACAATGATAAACCCATACAGATTATCCATTTTCTAGTGCAGCTTCTACATATAGCACTTTCGCATTCATTTTTTTTTTTAGTGTGTGTGTGTGTGTGTGTGTGCTAACGGTACTTTGAACACATTACGGGCTATATCATGCCGATGAAATGGGAGCTAAATGCTTTTCCCATGGACACACCGAGGCAGCCGATCTGGGCTGTCTTGGGCGGGTATCTGTCCCGCGACTATTGGTTTAATAGTCCGACGCTCAACCAACTGAGCTACTGCGGCTCCCTGCATTAAATATACATGCATGCGACACATTTTCCCAACAGCTGAGGACCCAGAGTACTTGATACGAGTTTAGATAGACTGCAGACTAACTGTTTTACAACAATATACTAAGTGTACGAGTCGAGATTGACTGCCGACCTACTGTTTAGAACAATCTACTAAGTTCACGTTGCTGTATTCATTTGATAACATGCTCCAAAAATTCCTTATAACTGCAAGTTTGGGCATCCGAGAATCTTAACATTAGTGAATTTATGGGTGAAAGTGATTAAAAAGATGAATCATTCAATTATTTTCGGTAGAAGATACTGAGGTACCTATCATATACACAGGAAGAACATACTTTACAAAAATGTAATCATATTTGTATCAACTTAAAATAAGTATACACTGTTTCAAAATGGGAAGCAAATATTGTTTTATTATCACTTAAGTTGCTAGTGTTACTAACTTTTTACAGTTTGAACCAATTATCCTTTTTACTAGTGACTTATTTTATATGATACACGAGAGTTGAAATACTGTCTTTCAACAGAATAGAGAGAAGAAAAAATGTGATTCACACAGTCCTTTTGGTAAAATGACATTAAATCGATTTTGTTATAAGAACGTCTAAAACTGTTATTAAAATGACGATGATAAAGAGGATGATGATTGTGGTGATGATGATAAAGATGATGATTTCAAATCCATATTATGCAAACTTTGTTGTATAATGACTTTCTCCAATCAATATTAATGTATTTACTGCAAAATAGTGTCCAGTTTTTCTACGTCGGGTTATTTTTAGTCTAAAAGTGGAATACCTGTTTTAATAGTTTTTTCTTATTTAACTTGTACTGGGTTACGCATTAACTGAATGCATTATGTCTATCAATAGTGCCTTGTATATTGCCCCAAGTTACTAAGCTAATTGTTTGCCAAGGCTGTAAAATGTATCAATAATTGTACGTACATTGATTGCACTTAATGTGTGGCCTCTTACTTTTTAATGGCTTTAAACAGATTTCCCTGGTTGAACTTCTTTATCAATACAAGAGTCCATCGAAGTAAGTGACTGACGTTCTACGGGCCGAAAAGAATTTCCAGGAATTCAAGATTAGACCATTTCTTCCTATTAACTGCTGAGTGTTGAAACCATCTCGGATATTCTTCAGCGATAACACGATTTTCAAAATAGCTACTGTGGTGGACATATTGGTTATCAGAGTAGCACCATTTTCATTTAAGACCAAGTACACATCATTATAAGTCCTTTGGTGAAAAATCCATGTCAATATGAGCATCCATTCTGGAGGAGTAGTGACAACAAGATTTTCAAGATGGCCGTCGTGGCAGTCATATTGGATGTATAATGGACACAATTTTCATTTAAGGACAACTACGTATCACAAGAAGTCTTCTAGTAATACCACATATTGATATGACCATCCATTTGGGTGAAGTTGAGAGACCAATATTTTCAAGATGGCCACCATGGTCGCGATATTGAGGGTAAGTTTGCATCATTTTCATTTAGGACCAACCAGGCAACATAAGAACTCTTCTGTGAAAACCCCATGTCAAAATGAATTTACATTTAAGACGAGTTGCAATAACACGATTTTTTTTAGATGGCTGCCATGTCAAATCGGCACCATTTTAATTTAAGACAAACAACACAACATAAGAAGTCTTCAGGTGAAAACCTTATGTTGATATGACTTTCCATTATGGAGGAGTAACGATAACAAGATTTTCAAGATGGCTGCCACGGTGGCAATATTGGATATCAGATTGGCACCATTCTCATTAGGACCAACTAGACATCATAAGAATAATTTCGGTGAAAACTCCATGGTGATATGACCTTTCATTCATGAGAAGTGGTGATAAGATTTTCAACATGGCCACTGTGGGGGCTATACTGGATGTCTGAGTGGTACCATTTTAATTTAGGACCAAGTATACTTCATAATCATAAGAAGTCTTTTTGCAAAAACCACATATTGATAAGACCATCCATTTAAAAGGAGCAGTTATAACACGATTTTCAAAATGGCACCGTAGCGGTAATATTGGATGTGGGCTAATTTTCAGCACCATTTTCATTTACGACCAACCAGACATCAGAAGACACCAGAAGAAGTCTTCTGGTGAAAACCCCATGTCAATATGACCTTTCGTTCAGGAGGAGTAGCGATAAAAGATTTTAAGATGGCTGTTGTGGCAGCCATATTGCATGTCCGAGCAGCACCAATTTCATTTAGGATCAACCAGACACCATATGAAGTCTTTTAGTAAAAACATCATGCTGATATGACCATCCATTCAGGAAGAATAGCAATAACAAGATTTTCAAGATGGTCGCTGTGGCGGCCATATTGGACACTAAATGGGCACCATTTTCATTTAGGCTCAGCTAGACATCATAACAAGTCTTCTGGTGATAACCCCGTGTCAACATGACTTTCTGGTCTGGAAGAGTAGCAATAACAAGATTTTGAAGATGGCTGCAAATTAGATGTCTGAGCAACACATTTTCATTTAGGACCAACTAGACCATGGGATGAATGTACGTGTATAGTTTTATGGCAATCATCAAAGTACTTTAGTACTTAAAAAAGTAATATGGACAACAACAAAAAAAAACTGTCAAGGCATTTTTTTTTAAATCAAAGGCGCTATGACTACAACACCAGTGTTAGCCATGCTGAAATACGGAGAACCATTCATGCTACACACAGATGTAAGTAATACAGTTATTGGAGCTGTGCTAAGTCAAAATCCTAGAGATGATAAGTACTCAATCGAATACCACAGTAACAAAGTCTTACCAACGGAACTTAACTATGCCACAGTAGAGAAAGAGTGCTTGGCAGAGGCGTGGACCATTGGGTCCTTGGCCCATCTATTCAAAGGAGTGCAATTTATTGCGGAGACAGACCCTTTAGTCAGGTTAAATAACGTTCGCGACAAAAATCAGACTGCTGCGCTGGTCGCTAGCTTAACACCCGTATTCATTTGAAATGAAGTACGCTGCCGCAAGGGAGGACACGATTCTAACACGGATGACTATCACAGGTCTAGTGTGCTGAGTGCCATTACGACTGAGTTCTTTTAAATTCAGGACGTTTTACTATCAAGTTGAATTTTATTTAGTCCATGTCTATGACTGGATTTACGTGAACTCACGAGCAACTTATAAATGTTTTACTATTCGCGATTTAACTTGCACGCGAGGAAAATAATAGAGATACTAAGGGTTATGCTTCTTTGCTGAATTGTACTTGTCCATGTATGATACAACTGAGTTCAGTTCTCGCTATTATCACTGAATTGTGCTTTCCGTGTATGATACAACTGAGTTCAGTTCTCGCTATTATCACTGAACTGTGCTTTCCATGTAGGATACATCTGAATTCAGTTCTCACTATTATCACTGAATTGTGCATTCCATGTAGGAATCTTTTACTATAGCTCTCTCGGGTTGTTCTCATTGTTTTTTGTTGTTTTTTTTATATTGGCGTGCATCAGACAGAGGCGCACAACAACATTTCTGGTTTGGTTGGGCAAAGCATGCTTGTAAGGTGTTTTGCCAATAGGCGTGAAATTGAACCCTGTACTCCTGCCTCGGAATCCAGCATGCTCACCACTAAACTATCGCTCATCTCTGATTGTTTTGAAAGTGGTGACTAATTTATGACAGGTTCTGTATTTCTAATTCACAACTTCGAGGTCAATCCAACTGATCATATCTCGAATGTATGTCGATAGCTGTTATTCTGACCACCTCGGCTATTTACAAAACAAGGATGGATTAAGATGTTGCGAATGCATCGAGTTAATTTTTCATTCTCAACTGCTCGGTCAATCATACGGTCCATCCAAGCGCAGAAATAGCCTTGGTAGTCCGAATAGATTGCATAAATTACATCGCCGACATACATCCAATGCATATTTTTGTCTCGCAGAATAAGCCCAGGTGGTCCAAATGGGGGAGTTAGTGAAATTCCTGCACGTAACTCTCTAATGGTTTATATGCAGTTTATTTAGCCCAAATCGTATAAAATTACTATCTTCTATGTTACATTCAACCTCAAGACATGTATACAAGCCCTGCAACAAACGGTTGCATTTAAAGGAACTCGTGATGTATACCAATACTTTTTGTTTAATCGTCTACAACTCGAAGGTAGAATATAATTTAACAACACTTTTCTAGGTATATCGGAGGGACGGCATCTGGGGTCGTATGAAACAAGACTCACTCGAAGGGACAAACGTTCTACTGACCGAAAAGAATTTCCATGAACTCAAGATGAGACAATTTCTTCTTTTTAACTGTTGAGTGTTGAAACCATCGCTGATGTTCTTGAGCGATAAGATTTTCAAATTAGCCACTGGGGCAGCCATATTGGATGTAAGATCGGCACCATTTTCATTTAGGGCTAACAAGACACCATTATAAGACTTCTGGCGAAAACACCATGTTGATATGACCATCCATTAAGGAGAATTTGAGACAAGATGTTCAGTATGTTCATTTTGACTGCCATATTTGAGGTCCGATTGGCACTGTTTTAATTAAGGACCAACTATATATCCTAACTTGTTTTCTGGTGTAAGCCCCATGTTGATATGACTTTCCAGTTAGGAGTAGCAACCCCAACCGCCCGATTTTCACGATAGCTACCATGGTGGCCACATTGGATTTCAGATCGACACAATTTTTCTTTAAGGCCAACAAGACAACATAAAAAGTCTTTCTGTCAAAACCCCATGCTGATATGACTTTCCATTCAGGTGGAGAAACAATGACAAGTTTTTCAATACGGTTCCTGTGGTGGCCATATCTGAAGTCAGATCGGAACCATTTTCAATTAAGATCAACTAGACATCCTAATAAGTATATTAGTGAAAACTCTATGTTGATATGACCATCCATTCAGGTGGAGTAGCAATAACAAGATTTTCAAGATGGCCGTTGTGTTGGCCATATTGGTTTTCCGGGCAGCATTTTTTTATATTTAGGAACAACTAGACATCATAAAAGGAATTCTGGTGAAAACCCCATGTCAATATGTCAATATAACTTTTCCGTTCAGAAGCATTAGTGATAACAGGATTATCAAGATTGCTGCCATTACAGCCATATTGGACGTCAAATCAGCACCATTTTCATTTAGAACCAACTAAACTTTGGGATGGATGAGTGTGTGAAGTTTCATGGCAACCCTCCAAATAGTTTAGGGGGAGCAGCGCAAAATAGAAAGGAAAAAAAACCTTGCGCTACACAGACGGACGTCGGACGACGGAGAACAATCCATTCCATAAGCTCTTCCGATCTATGACGAGTCGAGCAAACAAGTCTTGCTTTTATAAAACGCGAAATTAGCATGATTTTGTATAATATCAAGACCTTCACATTTCCATAAACAAACAGTGAGAAAAGTAGATCTTAAAAAATCTAACCAAACTGTCATTATTTGATAATGTCCAACGCGGCATTGTGTATGGCCCTGTTTTACGATATATGTGCCCGTTTTACAGCATGCATATGGACAGTGTTGAAAATGGCATTGTTACAATACCAGAATAAGTGCAAGACAAGACTTTATTATACTCAGGTTGTAAAGTTTACAAAATATGAGGTATATAAGAAAAAGAACATGAATATAGCGTGTGATATCATAACATATTGCTTCACAGGGATTACAAAATTCGGAAAACACAATCTAAGAACCTGCAAATATTTTTCTAGACTTGTATGTTACCTGTATTTCTTAATTAGTTATATTTATAAACGTTTGTCCTGGAAATGTAAAAATGAAGTATACATTTTTGTCTTTCATCATGAAAATAAGAACACGACAGAAGATATTGATATTAATCACCTATTTATTGCGACTGATAGAGTGTACATTATCTTTCGTTAAAGGGATTACAAAATTCGGAAAACGTTATTGAAAACATTAGCCCATTTAGCAGTTTCAACAGGAAACCTATGATTTGCAGTTCTAAACTTAATTAAGCTTTTAGATGTATATTTTGGTAATGAGAAATAAATCTTTTCTAAATCTGAACTAGTTTTAAATAACCTGTAATTTAGACATTTAGATGACGTATGATGCCCAGACTTGTCTGTATTGATCTTTTAGTCTTAGTTCTACACATTTTGTTAACCATTTAACTGACACAAAACTTTGATTTATCCATACGTTGCTTAACCTAACATCATCTAATATAGATTTTACTTCTAGTATCCATTTATTGTCAGGGGAATTATTACAAAAAATATTTGTATAAGAGAGAATTCATATGATAAGACATTTTTTCTTCATAACCACTAACTAATCGATCCCAATAGTGTATCATGCGACTTTTAATGTTAATATTAAGATGAACCGACCAAGTTCACCAAATACCATATATAGAGGGGTACATTTTTGACATTCAGTATACTTATAAGGAAAGAAAGAGGAGTTTTTTTTAAACCTATATCAGATCTTACAAATCCCCAAATTTCACAAGCATATGTTAAAATCGGTACAATGGTCTGATCGAACAGTTTCAGCTGATAATAAATAGGCAAATCTAAACGGTATATACGTTTTTAAAGTAAACGCATACCTTTATTAGCTATGGATAGTAGATTTTTTCAGGCCATTGGAAAACTTTCCATTCTTGTGAAATATAAGGCCTACGTATTGATGTTCATCTACAACATCGATATCGGAATTTTTTTATATCCTAAATTTGTATGTGTGATCTTTTATTGAACCAAATACAATAATCTTTGTTTCCTCTATATTGCTTTTAAGGTTCCAGTTATCGCAATATCTACTAAACATATCAAGGGCATATTGCATGTCAGCAAGATTATCTGCGACAAGTATAGAGGCATTAGCGTATAAAAGCAACATAACATTTAACATATTTACAAATTTAGTGGATTTGGAGGGTACAGCGAAACCTCTACACCCATGCAGCGAAATCAGCCCACTACAGTACTAAGATCACTGAAAGTTCCAGCTGCAAAGAGCTCTTCGAGATTACTAACCAGCTAATGTCAAGAAACAAATGTACACCACTTCCAACTACCTTCTCTCCAGTCGACCTTCCGGACCAGTTTGCAAATTTCTTCCGTGACAAAGTACAAACCATTAGAGATAAGCGAGACAACATAATTTCAATTGAGTCGTCGTCACCATACAGTTGCGATACAGAATTTCAGCGGCAACCGTTAGCAGCATTTAAACCGGTCTCTATGGATTTAGTGCGTACAATCATGATGAAGAGTGCCCCAAAGTCATGTGTACTTGATCCGATTCCGACATCACGGCTGCTTGAGTGCTTAGATCCAATATTGCCTTCACTAACTGATGTTATTAATACTTCTCTCTCATCAGGGGAATTCCCATCATTTTTCAAAACTGCCATTGTAAAGCCTCTGCTGAAGAAACCAACACTTGACCATAACGATTTAAAGAACTATCGCCCTGTTTCTAACCTCCCATTCATGTAAACAATCTTAGAAAAAGTTGTTCTATCCCAACTTGTATCTCACCTGAATTGAAACAGTCTTTTTAGCGATGTACAGTCTGCATATCACCCTCGCCACAGTACCGAAACTACCCTTCTGAAAGTAGTTAACGACCTTCTCTCTGCTTTGGATAGTGGAAAGATTACATTCCTCACACTCCTTGACTTGTCTGCAGCATTTTATAAAATGGACCATGATATATTACTTCACAGTCTCCATCATGTATTTGGCATTCACGACACAGCCTTACTATGGTTCAAGTCCTACTTGGTCAACAGGACACAAATTGTGTCCGCAAATAGAAAACACTCCAGCCCAGTTGATCTATGTTTTGGTGTTCCACAGGGTTCTGTTCTTGGACCGGTTCTCTTCATTCTATACACTCAGCCGCTCTCAAGTGTCATAGATCGTCATCCAGTGTCTCACCAATTGTACGCTGATGACACCCAAATATATAAATCTAGCCACCCAACTGAAGTTGATGCTACCATCCAAGGTGTAGAGAGGTGTATTTCCGATGTGAAATCATGGATGACATGTAACAAGCTGCAGATGAATGATCATAAAACTGAAGCCATTCTGATTACCACAAAATGACTTTCTCATTCACATACTTTACCTCAAACAATAAATATCAGCAACAGCAACATTAAATTCACACAGTCAGTACGAAACCTAGGTGTTACTCTAGACAGTACACTCTCATTGCACCAACATGTCATCAACATATGCAAGGCTGCATACCTTGAGCTGAGACGGATCAGCTCCATTCGCAATTATCTTTCAGTTGATGCCACCAAAACACTTCTGGGTTCGTTAGTACTTTCAAGACTGGACTATTGTAACTTACTTCTATCTGGTTCATCTCAGTATCTACTCCAGAAACTTCAAAAAGTTCACAACACAGCTGCTCGGATCATTCTTAGAGTACCACGAACAGAGCACACCTCTCCCCTGCTCTGTACCCTACACTGGCTACCCATTCGATCCAGAATCAAACACAAAATTGTTCTCTGTGCTACGTTTCACTGACTGGAACCAGTCCAACATACCAATCTCACCTCACCCATGTGTACACACCAGCAAGATACTTACGCTCCTCTTCCGACACCCGTATACTCATTATTCCCAATATCAAAACGAAGTCATACTGACAACGTTCTTTTGCATGACAGGGCCCAGCAACGTGGAACGAATTGCCCACTGAACTTAGACACAAAGACACGGTGATCTCATTCAAGAGTGCTCTTAAAACGCACCTATTTCGACTGCAAGAATAGACCTAAAGACTTAATGTTTTCTTACCTTAACTATTTTCAGCATGTTTTTGTTTCCTAATTTCATGGTGTTTGTTTTTTCTTTCTTTTCGTAATCATATCATTATATATGGTTTTTTTAGGTGTTATATAATGTTGTAAAGCGCTTAGAGCTTCTAAAGATTAAGCGCTATACAAAGTCCTCATTATTATTATTATTATTTACTAGTAAAAGAAAGATTCCAAGTTATTTAGGAATAAGGAGAACAATAATGGAGATACATTTTCCCTTTGTCTTACACCTTTTTCACATGAGAAAAAAATGGACAATTAATTAGTTACATAGACACATGATTTGATAACATAAATACTTAATATAACATTAAAACACTTTCCCCTGATGCCCACCGAGTACAATTTATGCCATAATCCAACTCTCCATACATTATCAAAGGCACGTTTAAAATCAAAAAAGTACAAAAAGTTCCTTTTTGCAATGTCTAATAACCTCAATATGGTTATACAAAATAAAAATATTGTCTATTGTGGAAAAGCCATTCCTGAATCCAGCTTGAGTCTCAGATAATCTTAGATTTAATATAGCGATAAAACTTGACCAAAACATTTAACCAAAGTAACAGGTCTATAATTTGATATATTGGTTTCATCACCTTTATTCTTATAATTCGCACAATAACACCTTTAGTCCAACCATCTGGTACGAAGCCAGTATTCAAGATTATATTAAAAAGTTATACATACACATTTAACATTTTAGCAAGTAAGCTTTTTATATACTCAATTAATCCATTATCACTTGAACTTGCTTTATTACTTTTTAGATTGTTAACAACATTTAATATGTCTTTAGCTGTAATTGGGTCATTCAGACAAGAATTATCAATAGCAGCCGCTTGCACCGTTTCAGAGATTACTCGGTCGTCACTATCTGTGTCCACTGAGTTTATTTCTTTAAAATATTCAAAACATTCTTGCAATGCGATACTTTGAACAGGTCTTTCTTGCCGACATTATTTATCATATTCCAGTATCTATTTGGATCTTTTGATTGTAAAGTGCCTATTTTCCTTTGCGATTATTTTTTATAACGAGAACGTTGGAGACATCTACGTCTGTTTTTTTTTTTTTTTTTTTTTGTAGTTATTTTAAAACCATTGATACTGATTTCATCTATGTCCTTAAGCTTAGTTTCAACAAATGAAACAATATCATAAGAATGAATAAATTTTAAAAAATCAGGAAAAATCAGGTAATAAGAGCTTTTGTTTTCAGCCACACACATTTACAAAAGCAAATTTCAAATAGCTAGCTTGTACTGGTTCATATTCCTGACATCTACTCCCTTGACACCGTTAAGCGTTTACTGGGTCAAATTCTGGATCAATATTAGCCAATACGCTAGCGATTGTCCGTATTCAAGTTCATGCTGACCTTTTGTGAGCCAACTGTACTGTAACTTAGCGTGTGCATTGTTGTCGATCCTGAAGGGGCCTCAAATGGGATATTACAGTCTCGAGTGGAAACAGTGTAGGTATTAACATCAGCTGTCGGCCAGGAATGTTTTAACTTGGAATAGTAGGGTGTCCATTCACATATGCTAGTGCTTGCCGTTCGTTAATTAGTTTGCCATTGATGTGAAGTCTGTCCGCAAGAAGTTTAACTCAAATTTCTATCTTTCTTTGCTTTCCTGAAAGCTGGAAAAAACAGTTTTCGGTGTTATGCAACATCTTTTGGAAACTGTTCATTATTGCCATATGGTTTCCTTTGAGATGTGCAGGTGCTGTTAGCAACAAGCGGTCGAAACGTGGGGCCCTTCCTTCGCTGGGTATCTACAGGTGTTCCCTTTTCCGTTGAATAGATCGTATGTACTCGTTCGAATTCAATGTTTGTGGGGTCAATTTGCAGCACTTGTCTTATGAAATCTTTCAGCAGCTCCTCACTATTGCGATCCTGCATATATCCATCTTAAAATGCGTAGACATGTGCTATTACATTAAAATGGGTTGACATGTGCTATTACATTAAAATGCGTAGACATGTGCTATTACATTAAAATGCGTAGACATGTGCTATTACATTAAAATGCTTAGACATGTGCTATTACATTAAAATACGTAGACATGTGCTATTGCATTAAAATGCGTAGACATGTGCTATTACATAGGCTAATCTCGTGGGCATACAAACTACCAAAAATTCAGATTTTCTTAGCGTACCTTTCTAAATAAATATTTCTCAGCCGTTATGGTACCAAATAATGTAATATTAGGTTCTTTGTCATACTTATAAATGTACCGTTTTAAAGTACTCAATCTTGAACTACAAAATTAACTTATCGCCAGCTTCCAATCAATCACTGCATAACGGAGATCCACTTAATGTACTGGAACCTTGTAACACCTAATAGTTCTGATCAGATTAGAATGTCCGACACCTATGTGATCATCGCTAATATACCAGTCATTGTGTATAAATTCCAATACTCATAACTACAAAGTTTTCCTTTCGATTTGAATAAAATGTTCAGACTGATGGTACTGACTGTGTACAGAGGTTGCTGTCGGAAGAAAAACAGAAAATAATTTCAAACAATGTTATGCTGGGAATAAGCGTGGTATTCTCGGCCCTGGTGATGGATCAATCTGTGTATTACACCGCTTTTATAAAATACCCTCTCAAAATATATAATTTATGAATTAACAAAAAAAAAAAAAAAAAAAACACTCAACTGCAGCAGCATGCTTGGATTTCTTGTTTCCCTGTTAGTATAATACAAAATTACTTAAGTACATTCCTAAACAATAACCAGTCAAAAAGAAGTCACGTCAAAGAAACGTCTCTACAACAGTCCAGCTGGAGTCCAAAATGAAAACAAAAACAAATACCCCTCTTAAGTTTGACGTTACTGAAGTTATCACCACCATCATACGTGATGTTATATTAAAAAACAAAACAAACCCCAGAGCATCGGATCTTCTGTAATTTCAAAATAACTTCTAAGCGAAGGAGCGCATTATCCAGTGTTTACAGTATTATCCAGTACAATATTTTTATCGCGAGATCTCAACTTTCGGAACTGTTATCCGCGGACGATAATCGGTGACAGCACGATCATTCGAAAAATGTCATAAATTACCGAGATTAGAGGTCGCGGGGTAATATATACATTGTACGTATGTTATAGGATTCGTAACCACATAGTAAAAAGAACATACTGTATTTAAAATTGCGAGTATATCTAGACATAGCGTGTAATAAAGTGGTCATATACATTTGTGCACACCTATACCATTACAAACAGAGCTGAGTGTCAACATCGAAGCTTCGGCACAAGATGTAGCAGACAAGAATGATGAGATCATTTATCCAAATTGAGATTCAATTATATGTATATATAAAAAAAATATTAACAAAATACGGAACTTGTTTAATCCCACTAGAAACAAGTTCTTTCCAACTCCAGCTGGCATCATCTGCGCGGCGAAAAAAAAAGTATTTTAGGTCCGTCTGCAAACACACCCTCGGAACTGTATTTTTTTTTTTCTACTTAGTCCCATGGTATATAGCACGAAACAATTTCCGTTTTAATCTGAACATTTCAGATTTATGCCTTGAAATTTTGCATTCCGTCTGCGCGTTTGAGGATGTAGAAAATACCAAATGCACTTTCCTGAATATCGTAAAAAGTGACTAATGGAATAAACATGTTTTTGATGTGGGATGCGTTCTGTCATGGTGTTCCAGCAGCGGTCTTGGACTTTTGAAAGATTGCACTTTATATATAAAATAAGCTTGAACTTGTAGTTTAGGAATTTTGTTCTTTTATGCCTATATCTTTGTGTGATATGTCTTTGCTAAGGGTGTTGATGCAATATCTTTTCCTTGTATCTATTGTCACAAGGTAGATATGGACTTCTGGTTGGAGGGGTTGTCTACCTGGGGATTTTGGCAAAGTGTTTGAACTTGTCATTTCTGCTAACTAGCTGTTACTTGGCACAATAAAACAGTGTATGTATATATATTATATATATATATATATATATATATATATATATATATATATATATATATATATAGAGAGAGAGAGAGAGAGAGAGAGATTCACACACATATACATATACACACATACATACTCCAGGAGCTATTTTTGAACAAGTCTTTACAGTTATATTTTTAATGCTTAACTTTTATCGGCACTATATAGCCAGTATTGTGCTGACGTGTCGTTAAACACATACATACGTACACACATACATACATACATACATACATACATACATACATACATACATACATACATACATACATACATACATACATACATACATACATACAATGTTATCATTGTGCAAGAGGCTTCTGCTAATCTGGACCTGGCCCAGACTGTATCTGTATAGATAATATTGTAGACACAAGTTCTAAGTTGGAGTGTGTATAGTGGAGAAAGTCAAAGCAGACCGGTAAACCCCGACTTGGCTTCTGCATCAATCCACATTACTTCTATTTCAAAATTAAGTCAACGGGTGCTGATATCCTGATGTGTGAGGAGGCAGTCTACACTTACAAATAAAATATTCATCGACAATGAAGATTTACTCAGCCTATCAGTATCCACAGATAAGATGGGTATGATTATATATCGAAAGTACACATCCACGCATTTATAGGCCATAATTCGTGTTTTGTCGGAGTTAAGGGAGAATTACATGTAGAAAGGGAAAAATAGATTCCTCTTTGGTGAGATTGTAAATTGTACTAATGTGCTGTTTGTTAACCCACGCCAATAACTCATCTTGACCCAGTTGGTTAGTGGCGGGTATCATTTTATTCTCAACATTTATCGCGAAGAACATAATACGACCTATCTTCAAGAAGGACATAATACGACCTATCTTCAAGAAGGACATAATACGACCTATCTTCAAGGAGGACATAATACGACCTATCTTCAAGAAGAACACAATACGACCTATCTTCAAGAAGAACATAATACGACCTATCTTCAAGGAGGACATAATACGACCTATCTTCAAGAAGAACATAATACGACCTATCTTCAAGAAGAACATAATACGACCTATCTTCAAGAAGGACATAATACGACCTATCTTCAAGAAAGACATAATACGACCTATCTTCAAGAAGGACATAATACGACCTATCTTCAAAGACCAGGTATAGATTACTTTCATGAAGCTAAAATTTGACCTTTGCGATTTGGTAGTAGTTAAGTTAATATTTGAAATTTTCTCTGCCCAGATATGCACACACCCCATCAACCAACATCTTCGAATTGCTGTTTTGAGCGCTATCACAAGCCAAACAGTTGTGAGGTTAGATTGGTCGGTTTACCTCCCCTGCCTGCCGTAAACATGTAACTCAATAGTGTGCCTTTTTATTGAAATAAAGCATACAGTTTCGAAATTTTTGCAACAGGCAGGTATTCAAACCCAAAAATTTAAAGAGGCTAAAGTTGGAACAATGTTGAGCAATCAAATATTCAAAATTCAAGAAAAGAAAAAAGAAAGAAGTTTCAAATCTATTTCTCTATTCATCATAAACATGCAATAAGGTCAAATACTATTATATCAATATGCAAGGTACAATGTTTTGGTCTTTTTTACTCATTAAACAAACTTTTTTACTCATTAAACAAACTTTTTTTACTCTCTCGACAAAATTTGATAGCAAATGTATTTGAAAGATATTTGAAATAGCAAATGTATTTGAAAGAGGACCAAAAGTTCGCTCCACACAATTAATGAGTTAATCAATTTCCTGCAATAATGGATATTGTAAAAAAAAAAAAAAGGTAATTGAACAGTAATAAGAACAACAAGAGTCTCTCGAGGGGACTGAGCCTCTACTGGGCACAGAGAATTTCCAGGAATTCAAGATACGACCATTTCTTCATATTAACTGCTGAGTGTTGAAACCATCTCTGATATTCTTCAGCGATAACAAGATTTTCAAATCAGCTGCTGTGGTGGACACATTGGATGTCAGCTTGGCACCATTTTCATTTAGGGCAAAGTAGACATCATTAGAGGTCTTTTGGTGAAAACCTCATGTCATAATGATCATCCATTTAGGGGGAGTAGTGACAAGATTTTCAAGACAGTCGTCGTGGCAGCCTTATTGGATGTACGACTGGCACCGTTTTCAGTTAGGACCAGCTAGGTTTCATAAGAAGTCTACTGGTGAAAACTCCATGTTGATATACCATCCATTTGGGAGAAGTAGAGATAACAATATTTTCAAGATACTGACTATGGTAGCCATCTTGAGGGGTATTCATTTTCATTTAGGACCAACTAGACACCATCAGAACTCTTCTGATGAAAATACCATGTCAAAATGTCTTTCCATTTAAGAGAGTATCGAAAACAAGATTTAGAAGATGGCTATATATTGGACGTCAGATCAGCATCATTTTAATCTAGGATCAACAAAACGTTATAAGAAGTTTTTTAGTGAAAACCCATGCTGATATGACCAATCATTCAGAAGAAGCGGTGATAACAAGATTTTCAAGCTGGCCGCTGTCGCAGCCATATTAGACATCAGATCGGTACCATTTTCATTTATGACTAACTAGACATCATAAGAAGTGTTCTGGTGAAAACAACATGTCAATATGACTTTCCGTTCAGGATAAGTAGCGATAACAATAACAAGATTTTGAAGATGGCTGATTTGGAGGCTATACTGGACGTCAGATGGCACCATTTTCATTTAGGACCAAGTCGACATCATAAGAAGTCTTTTAGTGAAAACTTCATGTTGATATGACCATCAAATTGCAATAACTAGATTTCCAAGATGGCTGCTGTGTGGCGGCCATATTGGTTGTCAGATCGGCACCAATTTCATTTAAGTCTACCTGGACATTACCAAAAGTATATTGGTTAAAACCCCATGTCATTATGAGTTTCTTTTCAGGTGGAGTTGCGATAACGAGTTTCAAGATGGCTGCCGTGGCGGCCATATTGGACGTCAGATCGGCACCATTTTCATTTAGACCCAACTAGACATCATAAGAAGTGTTTTAGTCAAAACCCCATGTTGATATGACAATCCATTCAGGAGGAGTAGCGATAACAAGATTTTCAAGATGGCCGCTGTAACGGCCATATTGGTTATCTGAGCAGAACAGTGCCATTTTCATTTTGGACCAACTAGACCATGGGATGATTGTGTGTGTGTAAAGTTTCATGGCAATCCTGCAAGTAGTTTAGGAGCAGTAGCGATAAGAAACTTGTGCTAATGGACGGACGGACGACGGACGATAGACCATTCCATAAGCTCTTTTGGTCAATGACCAGTAGAGCTATAAAATAAAAAAAATGAAATCGTAGATTTTGCCGTGTGGAACGTACAAACAATAATAACTCGATACAAACTAGAATTCCGATGTCAGATTTCCAGTATATCTCATTAGTTCACGATTTGTTCTGTTATCCCGTCTCCCGATTTTACCCCTTGATGTTTCCATTGGTAACAGTTTTAGTATCAGTGCTAATATCAATCAACCAATACATATCTCGTGGAATATGCCTAACAATTGAATATTGCAATACACATTTCCTGTCCTGCAGTTGTCATTTAAGATTTTCAGAATGTGTAGGCGATACACGTTGTTTCCGTACTTCAAGTGGTAATATTATTTATCTATGTCTGCTCGTGTATATATGTATATTATGTATGTGTGTGTATATATATATATATATAGATATATATATATATCTATATATATATATATCTATATATATATATATATATATATATATATATATGTACGTACATATGAACTATGTAAATTAATAAATATACAGAAATATAGATAGAGATTAACTGACTGGCTGATTGATTGATTGATTGATTTACCTAAATATCATGAAAGATTGTGCTAATAGTTGATTAGGGTTTTGGATGATCTGAATCCAAGGATGGCGCATCAGTTCTCACGCCCGATTGTTTGTTACAATTTATTCTCTGTCCTGGATGCATTGTTCCACTGCTGTATAAGAATAATTTGTACTATTTGAGTCTTGACATATATTTTTAGCTGTTACAAATCTATAGAATGACTTTACAGTCTCAGTGTTACATGATTCCGGACATGCCGCACTATTAGCCCCATTGTAAATGTACTAATTTTACATAAACAGTACCATCACTAGAACTACACAAAGGAGTAAGATTAATGAAATCACTTTTTGTCTAAATACTGACATATTAACCCTAGGGCCGCAAAAAAGAATTTGACCACACTATATACATGGTTCATACAGATCAGGAAAACTGAAATTCAATGACTTTTCAATAACGTTTTAATGACCAGTTTAAGTTTTCAATGTCTACTCTCAGTATCAAGTGTTCTACTTCCAGTTACTAATTTAAATACAAGAAACAAAAATAAACCCAAGATATAAATAGATATAATGAAATACGAAACGCAACTTATAAAAAAGTCATTGTAACTGCACCCAACTATTAAACTCTGCTCTTTAGATTCTGTACTTTCTCCTCCAGCTGCAAGTCTTGTACATTCACAAGGTCTTGTTTTTCTTTTTTTCTGAGTCCATTGGACTGAGACATTAGTGTGACTGTCCCTTTCTCTTCTGCTTCATCTGTCCGTTTGTCTGCTGCCTGGAAAAGGGTGCTGACATCCGTAATATGTCAGCCTTCATCACATCACCGCTTTGCATGAAACCCGTCACCGAAACTGCACCCCCATTGTCAGACGCTGAATGTGTAGAACCCGCTGACAATGTTGAAACTGGCTTTTTACGATGCAGAAGACAGCACTGACAAAGAATTGAATGCCGTTGTTTGCACTGACCCTATGAAAGCTGACATTGAAACAGCAGTCTCGTGTGTTTTCATTAGTTTCAACTTCGGGCAGCAATGCCCATTCCTGCAATATCAATGTTTTTGTTGCACAGTATGCAAAGCATTCTATATCTCAAGGTCGCATCTTTTCTCGGCCATTTAACCCTTAAAGTGCTGTATAGTATGGTAGCACAAGGTCCCTCAGTGCTGAATTGTTTGAGAAAAGAAATGAAAATTGCACTCTGCTTTAAATTGCCTGTATTTTAATTACTGGACATAATCGATACACAAACCCTATATGAAAAATAATTATTGATGTCTGAACTTTATTATAAGCATCAAGTCACATATGTAACTTTATCATATTTGCACTTACATGCGCAAATACAGGTAAATATACAAAATTACCTTTGTATTTGAGCTGTCCAGTAAAAATTGAAATCAGATCTATGTACTAAACCCACGGCCATAACCAATGCAAAAAAAAACAAAAAAGGTTTCAATTCATCAGGTGCGACAGGCTTCCATTTTCTCATGCGCCTGTTTTCAATCAAGTCTGCCCCGTTTATTCTCTGCTGTGCATAAAGATTCATTTGATCTATGATGAGATGCAAGAAATCCAAATAAAAAAATAGCCTTAAATGGTCTATAGGCTTGATATTCTCCATTTATACATTTAATTTTGAAATACCACTGAACAGGGGGTTGACCAGCATGCCGTCACTTTTTGTCCATCCATGATCCAACATGTACATCGGACTCGTATTCAACATCATTTTCGGACTAAAAATCAGTCACTGGCATTTCAAGTTACACTTTCCCAACTCTTATAATCTCATATACTTCAAAACTTTCAAAGTCACTGTCTTCATCGCTATCATCATCCAGTATTTGCCGAATCAAATCGTCATCTGGAGATGAATCATGTTCGGAGTCAGCCATTTTTAGTTTTTTAAGGTAGTGCCCATCATAAACGTGCATTTGTAAAACTTCTTTGATGAATAGAAGGTGAAGACTATGACAGAATGCTTCCTGGGCCCAATGTACCAATCAAATTAAGTTTAACAACCATTCCTGTCAAGCCGAAGTATCGGAATGTGTAAACAGTGTAACCTGAAAAACGACTTATGTCGCGACTAGAACTAGAAGGGTTAATGAAGTCTTTGTCTTGCAGACAACTATTGCTGAATGTGCACTTCCAGGCACTTTGCGAAGATCGCTCGTTAAAAAGACTAATGACCCATTCTTGCTTAGAGGAAACACGTGGTCAAGTGAAAGAGTGCGCATGCGTTCATTACATGATATAAAAGGGACGATATGCACAGTATTTGATTACTTCCCGTGGTTTCTGATAATGGCAGAACGGTTAGCAGGTGACGGAAAAATCAAACTATACTTCCAATCCTAGCACAACGTTAAATAAATGACTCAAAAACAAAATTTTCAATGAGATTCTATTTTTAAACTAAATCTCTCAAATTCAAGGACTTTCAATGACCTAGGTTAAAAATCAGTGACTTTCAATACCTTGAAATGAGGTGTTCATTTCTCAATGACTTTCAATGACCGTGCGAACCCTGCATATACATTTGTTGTGTATGATGATTCAAAGTGCTGCATTAGATGTCTATCCAAATAGTAAAGACCTAAAAACAATTTTTTTTTCAACTATTTGAATCAATAATGACATAATCGATTACCATTCAACAGAAATAGACTATCAGATTTATCTAAGGAATGGGGCAAGACTGAAGATCAATATTTATTTAGACTGCCGTACGCCCTTCCCACTTCACCTGGGCGCCAAGTCATAGATATACATTAGGCCAAAATAAAATATATGTTTGGTTCCGTTGACAGTGTGAAAATAAAAAATAGGGTAGGAAAGTGGGAACTAATTTGTTTTTATTACTTTTTTTTATTCAGCAAGTGTTCGTTCATGTCACAGTTTATAAACTAAATTAACCGGTTCGGATGTGAAAAACTTCGTACGGTCGTTACCAGATTTTGTTTTTGCGTACGTGATAAAAAGTATTCCGGATTACCGGAACTATATATATATTTTTCTTTCGCCTTACATGAAATGTGGCAAATGCGGTAAACTTTGTATAACATTACATACATACATGTAAGCTAGCCTTGTATGGTGATGGTGTACTAAAGTTCGTGATTTCCCAATGTTCAACTTTTTAGCGGCTAGTCAACATTTTGATATCTTAACGGAGGTTGGGGGGTTATGTCTATCTTTCATTTTGCATGGAGCGATTATATTGGGGGGTGGGGTGATTTTGTCAGCGGGGGATTATGTCAGGTTGGGATTTTGCCCGGAGGGGGAATTTGTCCTACACCCGTAAAAACTACTCTAGCAAACTGAAACAGTACCTATATTGGACAGACCATTAATTCTCAACAAGTGGGGTGGGGGAGGGGGCCTGGGATCAGTTTTGGAAAAAGAATTCCAGCCCTTATATAGCTTTGAAAAATATTCTTGCTTTGATTTAGAGAAAAAAAAAAAATTATATCCATGATATAATTTGAAGAAAAAAATTAATTGTCTTGAGATCAAAGAAAAAAAAAGTATTCTGGTTCTAAAGAGAGCCCCCCGCCCCCCCCCCCCCCCCCCGCGAAAATTAAATGGTTGGTCTAAAATCGCCGCCATTATTCCTTATATTCAGGTGGTCTGCACAATTCTGATTAGGAAAATGAACAAAGAATGACAAGTAAAGTGTTCGTAATGTTCATTATAGACTATTTTCTTGGTCTTGGAACGTATTCCCCGTATAATATCTCCAAAATTCTGTATTCTTATATGTAATTCAACGACAATATCAATACATATTTCTTGCAAATCTGGAACATTTTATTAGAGAAAAAATGCCAACGAGACACAATTCGAACACTTCTCTGACGTCACTCGACATACATGTCCAGCAAGCTTTGTTCTCGAACAAGTTTTAACAATGTTATATTTTATTCTGAAATAATAAGGTAGTTCCTATTGAATTTCACGCATAGTACAGATTACTAATATTTCTTGTTACAATGCTGCGGATATACGACGGGTATTTAAAAAGTTATGAATATTAGTGCACTGTACAACAAAGTTCTTTATTAATCAACAGTACGTCAGTGCATCCTCTCAAAGTACTCCCCGTACACATCTAGACACTTTCTCTGTATGATTATCCAATTATTAAATGCCACTTTGCATTCACTTTTTGGTATGTTGTTCGTACACTGAAAAACTGCACTTCCAACCGCATAGAGCCTCTCAAATCATCTGCCCCTCGGAGATTCTTTGATATTTGGCGATTTCAACCCGAGTCTCTTTTTGAACAGCCGTCAACAAATGAGAGACCCATCTTGTACAAACCTTTCTGAGCTTAAATGATTCTTAGATATATTAAAAACAGCTGACGAATTAATGCCTGTGATAATAAAATATCTTGCACCGTGTATCAAGCATCTTCATCAATTACCCCCTTCACAGCAGCCACTTCCCGCTCATCAATAGCAGAAAACAGTCTTCCAGAACGCAGGTCCAAACTTCATAAGTTCCGGTGTTTTTCAAAACCGATCACTTCTATTTAGGCATTATGGGATTGCAGAATAGTTGCAAGACTTACTTACCTCTGAAACTGAAGAGTTTGACAACGTGCAAAACTACGCACCTCCGAAACTAAAGATTTCGACCATGAAGTGTACCAATGAGCATGGGCAAATTTACATTTTGCAAAAACTCATATTAACACATTTTTACGAAGAATATTACATTATTTAAATTCCAATCAAGACACATATTAGATTCACCTTAGCAGGTCATGAAAACAAAGAAAGTACAGGGGCCAAATGTTTGGAACTAGTTTGTTACTCATAACACACATACGTGTCCGCCCAGATGGCCAACGTATGGATAATATCCAAAATTGTATCGTAACTCGCCTGGTAACAGAAGCATTTACTTAGCGGCGATGGTGCAGAGTGAACGTGGGTCATCTTCCATGTATTCGAGACCATCGTTTAAACGACGAAACCACCTCAAAACTGTCGGATATGAATATGACAGAGAATTACATTGGCAAACCTTATCCAAGTCGGCCTTGATATCAGTCAGAGAGTACCCTAAAAGCGCCCAGAGAAGGCAACCCGTTTACCGTGGATTGCGTCCCGTGTCGATGGAGGAGAAGATCCTGGTAGTTGAATAGAGGAGAGGCCTATGGCTGCGTTTAAGATGCAACATACTACTTTCGCCTCAACTTCAGCTACATGGGTGGTCAGAAGAGCCCGGTCTGATCAATCGGCTAGTCACGCCAAACTTCAGGGGCTATGTTAAAGATAATTAGTTTAACTGTTTTGCATACAGTTTAAAAGTGACCTTTGTGATTAATCAACATGGTGTAGTTCTCCAAACCGTACAAAGAACAGTTTCTGAGGGCGCTGGGAACGGTTAGTTGAGTAAAGTTTCGACTTTGCTTGAGTATATCGTCTTCTGTAGCCCTGACATGAGAAACGCAAGAAATAAGCGTAAATCTCTTGTCCTCTTGTTGGGCTCCGAGGCGGGTGGGGAGCACAGGTGACGAAATAATAACCTGACATTATGGGAAAACCAATCAAAACTTTAATCATCTGCGAGAAACCTGTCTCAAAAGGACCAGGAATAATGCAACAATTGACTCAGATGAGGAAACTCGACCTTGTCAGGTAAACTGTCCAAGATTTCTCATCACAGAATTCAATGATGAGAAGCAAACAATAACCAAGCTATCACCTTTGTGATAGCCAAAGCGCTTCAAAGCTTGGCTAGCGCGGCAAGAAGTGTAAAAAAAAAATGTTCAGGCCAACTACTTTTGCAGTGTAGCTGCAAGGCCCACCCTGATAATCTACTTCGCTCAAAGCGGTTTGTGGAGATACCTATTAAGGTATTTCCAGGCAAATCTCGTCAACTCCTCAAGAGAGGTTGTTCGCTAAAAAGACTTGGATGGCTGCAGTGAGGCTGAGATGCTCGAAAATCTCACCTCTCAGAAAGTCTCACAATAGAAACGAATCATCATTTGCCGATACGGCAAGTTATTTCCCACAAACACTTACATACTGACGTTTAACTGTACCACTTTACCTACATCGATCAAAACCAGGTTATTAAATATCCCTGTTCACCATTTCATTCCTAATCCTTTGTGGTGTTTCAACTGCCAGAATTATGGCCACCATAAAGATGGCTGCAAGAGCAAACCAGTCTCTCCCAGATGCGGGCAAGGGCCGTCCTGCTCAGAGAAGATCTCGTGTGCGAATTGCTTGGCAGAACATTTCTCAGACTCTTGAGATTGTCCTAAGTGGAAACTAGAGAAGGAGATCCAACATGTGAAACAGGAGAAAGGCGTGAGCTTTCCTGAGGCCAGGAAATTGGTGGAAGCCATAGCTCCAGAGAACACAGCTGGCAAATCCAACGCCAGCACAGTTAAAGTGGAGAAGATACCTTCCACAAATGCTGTCTGTGCCCAGACGGACATTACATCACCACAAGGTCAAACCAAATTCAGTCCTGACGCCACCAAAATCCGTGCTAACAGCTACCCAAACCGACAGCGAAGTAGATAACTCAAAATAATAAGTGTTAGAATGTAGTAATGAGGACATCTAATGGTACAAACGAAAAACCACCAAATTCCAGCCCACGAAAAGAGCTGCAAACCACTGGCCTTTGTCGACGTAGAATCATCTTGTCAGACTTGAGGGATTTATCACAGAAGCTTTCATAAAGAAACAACATATAGTTGCCGTCTTTTTCGACTTGGAGAAAGCTTATGACACTACATGGAAGTACGGCACACTGAATTACCTATTCAACCTAGGTCTAAGAAATAAGACATGTAGCACCCTTTCTGAAAGTTATACTCAGGAGATGGGTGTACCTCAGGGCAACATATCGTCTGCCTCCCTATTCAACATCAAAATTAACATCATAGTGAAACGCCTTAATCTAGGAACCAGATGCTCATTATATGTTCACGACTTTTTGATCTGCTATAGATCAAAGAGTATGCATACCATTGAATCTCAATACAGATAAGCATAAACAGGGTTCAGAAATGGGAAGAAGAAAACGGGTTAAAATTTTCGAAATCAAAAACTAACTGTGTGCACTTCTGCCGATTACATCGTATTGATGAGCTCTAAAACCCAAAGCTCTATCTTGACGGTTGTCTTATTTCTATTGCGAAAGAGACCAAATTTTTGTGGCTTATTTTCGATCGCAACCATACTTTTCTTCCACAACACAGTACCTGAAACTGACATAAACCTAACCAAGGTGTGATCGACGTTACGTACAGGCCTCCCAGATAAATTTGTGGAAATTATGGGGATTTTATAGAGAAAATAATATGTGCTAATAATACCAATTTAATACCACATTTTAATGTAATTTAACACACAGATGAATGAATGGTATTGATCTCCTAAAGGATGAAATAAAGACGAATCAGGAATTTACAAATCCACTTGCCCGACTCCCGGGACAAGCTCAAAATTTGGTTCGGGCAAATTCAAGTTTGCAAAGCACTTGCCCACGGGCAAGTCCAAAAATTGAGAGAGGGATACAAGATACAAGAAATGTTATTTATTTAACGTCGGTGGTCTGGGTCTGTACGAGCTATTTTACCGACAAGGGGTTGTGTTCAGTTCTAATGCTTTATATTCTACAAGTTTTATACCTTGCGATCTCGCCACAGTACATATATTAGCACCTTTATTTAGCGTTTATATGTAGCGCATTCTTCTTTTACATAACTGGCCACAGTTTCTTTCATCTACTGTGTGTGTCATTTCCATCTTGTAGTCAATGTCAATGTCAGTCTCGCATTTTCTCGCGCAGACATGATAATGTGAATATTTACTATTTAAAGCAAGTTTAGACAAATAAGGAATAAATATTTCTATTTTAACTTATCAATTACATTTATTCGTAATATTTGTACGTATCTGCGATTCGCTGACTTTCAGGTCCTAAGTTATCCTTAGGCGGTTTGTCAGATTGCCGACTCTAAACAATCGGCTTTTCAAAGATCGTTTTGATGCATGTCGCTGAGTTTATGGTGAGTAGGTTAATTGCTAATAATATAAATCATGAGATTTCTTGGACAGGTGTGTTTGGAAATAAAAGGCACGTGTCTCTAACAATTGACCAGGATGGTTTCGTTCAAAGCGGTGATTGATCTTACGAAAACATGGCACCCTCCAGCGGTGTTCATGATCTGTTGTTTACGTGATAATTACAAGAGACCGATAGATACTTACTGAATGGTAAACAATTCAGTGGGCAAAACATAAGTTCTCAAATCATTCTCAAAAATCGGATTGTCAAATATTTGATGCCTGTCGCTGATGATAACTGTTAAGTAAATGGATAAAATAAGTGTTCACGAATCCTTCAGCTCTGAGTATAAATAAATCATTATAAACAGTCTAGTTTTCATTCTCTCTCTCTTTCTCTCTCTCTTAAAAGTCTAGCTTTTTCCAAACCCTTTTCCACCTATCCATGTATCTGTCTATACATGTGCATGTCTGCTTTTGCTCTTCTAACTGTGTCTGCATTCTTACTTTTTCTAATCTACATATCTATCTACATGTAGTATTTACATATATAATGTTTGATGACTTTAATTATCAGCATATGGTTTTGAGCTGTCAACAAAAAGAAAAAAAAAAGAAAACAAAAGCGTAAATATAATATAACGCGATTTCCTTAAAATATACCATATATTATTTTATCATATTGCTTTAATCATGTTGGGATATTATGTTTGGAGCAAGCTCAGATTTTCCAGGGGCAAGTTCAATTTTCCAGTCAGCTTGCTATAAAATTTGTAAATCCCTGTGAATGATATGTGATTTCACAATAAACATGCAACGATATTTTGCCACATCCGCAAACTTAAATTTAGATGAGTTCACTTGAAATTATGGGTGAACAGTGGAAATACCACACACCTGTAATAACCATTTCTGTGTAGCCTAGCAAGATCAGATATACTGAACAAAAAAACCCTAATGCATCTAATGTGGCGTGCTATTAACCTGTGTCTTTCAACCCACTGAACAGTTGGATATTCAACTGAAGAACTTTGTTCCCCATCTTTGCTGACATGAACTCGTTTATCTTTTTATAGACGTCAGCCATGAGAGTTCTGTCGACATGCACCATTCAAGGGGCCTACCATATATGACGTCACGCACCGAGGAGAGGGTCCGACTTGTGTGACGAGGGAGGGGGGTAGAGGAGTTCTGAAAAATGTGACGTCACAAAACATAATCATAATTTTCTCTTTAGCATAGGTTTCCAGAGGACTAAACCCAGACTGAACAAGATATTTTTTGTAAAGTATTAAATAATTCAGACAGTGTTGTATAGTTGTGTGTTTTTCTAATACAAAGTGATTGCAAACTAATTTTAGTTTTGAAAATTTTTAATTTTTTTTTTTTTGGGGTCGGGGGTGAAGCCTTGTGACGCCATACATGAGGGGGGTCTGAGTTTTTGTGACGAAATGTGACGATGGGGGTAAAAAATCCGCAAAAATTGCGTGACGTCATATATGGATGGCACCCAACCACAAATCGATGGTAAGAGTAAATGTTTAAAGGGAACGAGTCTACATCTGGAGTGTTTCACAGAATTCGTACTTCCTTGATTTGACACCTGAAATGCACAATCCCTTACAAAACATTGTGACTTCATGAGCTCATTTGGTTTCATTTTATTATCCACTGGGTGTGCCGGTGCAAACACTCGTAGATATGATAAGAAACATTGTAAGATCTATACACACCTACGTATAAATCTACCACATAGACTTTTTAATCTCGAATCTGAAATCACAATAAACTGAGGGTCAAATAATAAACATATTACATTACCAATGACACAAAGCTATTTCAAAACGATTTATTAATAAACACACACACATGTATATACATATATATATATATATATATATATATATATATATATATATATATATATATATATATATATATATATATATACATATACATACATACACACACACACACACGTGGAATATTTAATAAGTTCTAAATAATTTGCTATAACTTTTGTGTTTCTTTGAACCTGTCAATAAATTTAACACGGATCGATAGACAAAATAACGTTCTATAAAATAATCTGCAGCTGCACCTGCAGCACGGCGGACACCTGCATATATATTCGTGAGACTTAACACAGATAAATGACAGTGACTTGAAAATGTTGGAGAAAAAGGAGAACAATTCCGAGCAAAGAGCATATTGTAAAATCCGAACGCTCTTATGGTTATCTCTGACTGATATCAAAGCCGACTTGGATACTGTTTACGGGTGTAATTCTATGTCCTATCCTACGATTCTGAGGTGCCCTCATCATTTAAAAGATGGTCTCGAATCCATGAAAGATAACCCACGTTCTGGAAGACCGTTGACTGCGACTGGTGAGCAGTAAGTGGCTGGTGTGATGGGGTCCGTTCATGATGATGTTTGATTCACAATGGAAGCTATTTCTATTATCACGGAAATTAATTATTCAGCCATCAAGAGTCCCTCAAAGGGATTGACATTCTACTGGCTGAAGAGAATTTCCAGGAATTCAAGATAAGATCATTTCTTCATTTTAACTGCCGATTGTTGAAACCATCTTTGATAATCTGCAGCGATAACAAGATTTTCAAATTAACTGCTGTGGTGGATATTATGGCTGTCAACTTAGCACCAGTTTCATTTAGGACCAACAAGGCATAAGCAGTCTTCTGGTGGAAACCCCATGTTGATATGAGTTTCCGTTTTTGATAAGCAACGATAAGATTTTCAAGATGGATGCCATGGTGGCCATATTCGATAACAGACTGGCACCATTTCAATTTAGTACCAACTAGACATCATAAGAAGTCTTTTGGTGAAAGCATTTGACCAGCCATCCAGGAAAAGTAGTAATAACAAGATTTTCAACATGGCCATTGTGGCAATTGATAATAAGTAAGAACGGCATCATTTTCATTTATAACCGACTAGACACCACAAATATTCTTTTAGTGAAAACTCCATGCTGATATGACCATCCATTCAGGTTGGTTGGTTGGTTGGTTGTTATGAGTTTAACGCCATTTTTAAGAACATGATAGGCTATACATGGCGGAGGAAAAACCAGAGAAACACCCGGGAAGAGCCACCGACCCACGGGAAGCTACCGGCAAGCTTTCTTATATACCCACGTTGGTCGAGCTCGAGACTCGAACCCAAGAAGAAAGAGGTGAGATGTCAGTAAGTCTAGATATTAGGGATTTGATGACCCTTTTCAAAATAAAGTTTGAATACCGCAGCCTTTAGGAAAAGCAGTAAAAAAGAAAGATATATGAATGTGTGTGTTAGAGGTTATTTGATATCATTAATGCATTGATGAATCCCAATATTTACTATGGCAATAATGAATGTGTGTGTTAGAGGTGATTTGATATCATTAATGCATTGATGAATCTCAATATTTACTCTGGCAATAATGAATGCGTGTGTTAGAGGTGCTTTCATATAATTAATGCATTGATGAATCCAAATATTTACCATGGCAATAATGAATGTGTGTGTTTGAGGTGATTTGATATCATTAATGCATTGATAAATGTGTGTGTGTAAGGTGATTTGATATCATTAATGCATTGATGAATGTATGTGTTAGAGGTGATTTGATATCATTAATGCATTGATGAATCTGTGTGTTAGAGGTGATTTGATATCATTAATGCATTGATGAATGTGTGTGTTAGAGGTGATTTAATATCATTAATGCATTGATGAATGTGTGTGTTAGAGGTGATTTGATATCATTAATGCATTGATGAATGTGTGTGTTAGAGGTGATTTGATATCATTAATACATTGATGAATGTGTGTTAGAGGTGATTTGATATCGTTAATGCATTGATGAATCCCAATATTTACTATGGCAATAGTGTATCATGATACAGATTCAAATTACTGATACAAAACTATAGTAGAATGAAACATAAACCCTGTGATTTAAACTGTCCAAACAGAAATATTGTCCATTTGTCTTTCTATCCCATTGAATGAAGTTAACAACATGTATGCAGTCTCCTTGTACCAATATATTTGTGATTTAAACTGTCCAAACAGAAATATTGTCCATTTGTCTTTCTATCCCATTGAATGAAGTTAACAACATGTATGCTGTCTTCTTGTACAAATATATTTACCTAATTAACTGCTACACACTTGTATACAGTCTCCTTGTACCTACATATATACCTAATTAACTGCTACACACTTGTATACAGTCTTCTTGTACCTACATATCTACCTAATTAACTGCTACACACTTGTACAGTCTTCTTGTACCGACATATCTACCTAATTAACTGCAACACACTTGTATACAGTCTTCTTGTACCTACATATCTACCTAATTAACTCCTACACACTTGTATACAGTCTCCTTGTACCAATATATCTACCTAATTAACTGCTACACATGTATGCAATTTCCTTAAACCTACCATATCTACCTAATTAACTGCTACACACTTGTATACAGTCTTCTTGTACCTTCATATCTACCTAATTAACTGCTACACATGTATGCAATTTCCTTATACCTACTATATCTACCTAATTAACTGCTACACACTTGTATGCAGTCTTCTTGTACCTACATATCTACCTAATTAACTGCTACACATGTATGCAATTTCCTTATACCTACTATACCTACCTAATTAACTGCTACACACTTGTATGCAATCTCCTTACACCTACTATATCTACCTAATTAACTGATACACACTTGTATACAATTTCCTTATACCTACTACATCTACCTAATTAACTGCTACACACTTGTATACAGTCTTCTTGTACCTACATATCTACCTAATTAACTGCTACACATGTATGCAAGTTCCTTATATCTACTATATCTACCTAATTAACTGCTACACACTTGTATGCAATCTCCTTATACCTACTATATCTACCTAATTAACTGCTACACACTTGTATACAGTCTCCGTGTACCTACATATCTACCTAATTAACTGCTACACACTTCTATGCAGTCTTCTTGTACCTACATATCTACCTAATTAACTGCTACACATGTATGCAATTTCCTTATACCTACTATATCTACCTAATTAACTGCTACACACTTGTATGCAATCTCTTTATACCTACTATATCTACCTAATTAACTGCTACACACTTGTATACAGTCTCCTTGCACCTACTATATCTACCTAATTAACTGCTACACACATGTATGCAATCTCCTTATACCTACTATATCTACCTAATCAATTGCTACACACTTTCTTTTTAAATTCAAAAGAATATTAGTCTATCATGAGATAGCAATTATTAATCATTTGAAATTATTTTTCAAATAATACTCTATGTGCATTTTTATATGTTCTGGTAAATATTTGTTCCACCTGGGTATTGTTTGTATTAGTATGCTTACTCCTTCCTATAGACTGATTATTAATCTACCTACCATAAAAGTGCATACCATATTCTGCTTAAATGAACACCCCTCTCCTCTTTTGAGTATAAGCAAGTGACTACCTTTGACTTAGATATATCCAATACAGAAATTCAATTAAGAAAGCACAATTTAATTTACATCCTTTAACTGTCCAATTTTAAACGCAATGTATCCCAGGATAGACAAATTCAAAATAAAACATAACATTCCAGGTGCCATGCCAACTTGGTCTTTTGCAGTTCTACTCAATACACATGTATATTTTGGCAGGAAAATGACATAAGCACATGCTGTGTTTGGAGTTTCCTGAGATTTGTGATGTTTCTGTTTTTGTCTCGAGTGGACCACATCAACAACTGAGAACTGTAAAATAAATGTACCTAAAAGTACACTCACAGAGAACAGGATACTTTAGCTGTTGTAGTCTTAAATAGAAACATCCTCCTCACTTATTGTTACATGCCAGGTGCATGTACTGTAGTATCATCAATTTTCGTGGGGGACCAATTTTCGTGGTTTTCGTTGTTGCCCCGAACCACGAAATTTAAATACCCAACGAAAACTTAGCCACGTATGATGATGGTGGCACCCCCCACCCCCACCCCCCGCTCATTTTCTTACTGTGTGTCGTTCCTAGAGATTAAGGAACATACTAGTATTTCATAAATCAACGTAAATACTGTAATTTGGAAATAAAATATTAGCTTTTACACGTGTTTGTTTTATTTTAAACCTTTGAAAAAATAATTTTAAAGCATTTTATATTGTTTCAATGCACACGTGTCGATAAGATATCCGATAGCTGTAATTTCCACTCACTGCTTTAAATCGGTATGCGAGATAGGTAAGGATAGAGAGAAACGAGAAAAAGCAAAAGGTATTCAAACACTAGTAATGCTGAAAATGAAAGAAAGAATAATAAAAAATAATAGTATATGAAAATTAAATTAAATACTTGCTCAAATCGATCCTTCACTCGAGTACAACTGTTGTTAAACAATTTAAATCCTCCTAAAACCACATTTCATTTTATTGATGCATTTTTTATCCAAAAGTAAAACAAGCCTGTAAAATACTAGAACTATTGCTTGAAGCACTATTATTAATGAAACACTACGTATATAGACTATTTACAGCAGAGTATTAAAGCTCACACTTCACTGATTTTCGGACAAAGCCGCTGCATCAACATCGTGTCAATCAAGTCTCAATGTACACAATTTAAATCTTCCTGAAACCACATTTCATTTTATCCATGCATTTTTAATCCAAAAGAACAACAAGCTTGTCAAATACTAGAATATTGCTTGAAGCACTATTATTAATGAAACACTACGCATATAACACTAATTACAGCAGAGTATTAAAGCTCACACTTCACTGATTTTCGGACAAAGCCACAGTATCAACATCATGTCAATCAAGTCTCAATGTACGCACAAATGCTTGTCAGGTAAATAATCCCCAAATTACAGAATTAAACAATTCCAGCTGTGTTGTTGGCTGCGTCGGCTTCCATAGATGTTATTCACTTGGACAAAAACACGGTGTCAGTATTGAACTTGTCAGGTTTTTGATTTGTGCTCATACATGTGAAAGTATTGTTATAAACATTCAAGTGACCGCCGTTTGCGTCGGCAGAGTTTATTCTTTTGTATTCTTTATTTTGGGTATTTGTAGAGGTTAAACCACGAAATTAAACACTTAGTAATATGCAAACTTTGACAGGCAAAACCACGAATTTAAGTGCCCACGAAAATGTCTTTTTTTTATACAAAACCACTAAAATTGAGCCCCACGAAAATAAATGATACTACAGTATATTTTTGTATGGTCAATCTTGTGATAAATACATTGGCTGTTTACATGGCAAAATGTGACGCGTCTTGCAGATTATGGTCCATGCGTGAACCCGGATTAGTTTAAATGTCTTTTAGCATGTAAAAAGCAAGGTGACAGATTTTATTTGTACACGTGGTCAGTCATGATCTAGTGATAAAAACAACCCATTAACAACTCATATCTACATATGGCAATAGAATAGTACAAATTCTCTGCGACTAAAGTGATATATTAGCGATAGTAGAACACAAATTAATTGATAGCATCACCTCAGCTTTTGTTTCCGTGGTAACAAATACCAACAGTTTTACACTGCTTCTGCAGTAATAATCAACAAGAGCTTTACACTGCTTCTATAGTAATAATCAACAAGAGCTTTATACTGCTTCTATAGTAATAATCAACAAGAGCTTTATACTGCTTCTATAGTAATAATCAACAAGAGCTTTATACTGCTTCTGCAGTAATAATCAACAAGAGCTTTATACTGCTTCTATAGTAATAATCAACAAGAGCTTTATACTGCTTCTAGAGTAATAATCAACAAGAGCTTTATAAGGTTTCTGTAGTAATAATCAACAAGAGCTTTATACTGATTCTGTAGTAATAATCAACAAGAGCTTTATACTGCTTCTATAGTAATAATCAACAAGAGCTTTATACTGCTTCTGTAGTAATAATCAACAAGAGCTTTATACTGATTCGCTTCTATAGTAATAATCAACAAGAGCTTTATACTGCTTCTGTAGTAATAATCAACAAGAGCTTTATACTGATTCTGTAGTAATAATCAATAAGAGCTTTATACTGCTTCTATAGTAATAATCAACAAGAGCTTTATACTGCTTCTATAGTAATAATCAACAAGAGCTTTATACTGCTTCTATAGTAATAATCAACAAGAGCTTTATACTGCTTCTGCAGTAATAATCAACAAGAGCTTTATACTGCTTCTACAGTAATAATCAACAAGAGCTTTATACTGCTTCTATAGTAATAATCAACAAGAGCTTTATACTGATTCTGCAGTAATAATCAACAAGAGCTTTATACTGCTTCTATAGTAATAATCAACAAGAGCTTTATACTGCTTCTATAGTAATAATCAACAAGAGCTTTATACTGCTTCTGTAGTAATAATCAACAAGAGCTTTATACTGATTCTATAGTAATAATCAACAAGAGCTTTATACTGCTTCTATAGTAATAATCAACAAGAGCTTTATACTGCTTCTGCAGTAATAATCAACAAGAGCTTTATACTGCTTCTACAGTAATAATCAACAAGAGCTTTATACTGCTTCTACAGTAATAATCAACAAGAGCTTTATACTGATTCTGCAGTAATAATCAACAAGAGCTTTATACTGCTTCTGTAGTAATAATCAACAAGAGCTTTATACTGCTTCTGTAGTAATAATCAACAAGAGCTTTATACTGCTTCTGTAGTAATAATCAACAAGAGCTTTATACTGCTTCTATAGTAATAATCAACAAGAGCTTTATACTGCTTCTATAGTAATAATCAACAAGAGCTTTATACTGATTCTGCAGTAATAATCAACAAGAGCTTTATACTGCTTCTATAGTAATAATCAACAAGAGCTTTATACTGCTTCTATAGTAATAATCAACAAGAGCTTTATACTGCTTCTGTAGTAATAAGCAACAAGAGCTTTATACTGCTTCTATAGTAATAATCAACAAGAGCTTTATACTGCTTCTATAGTAATAATCAACAAGAGCTTTATACTGCTTCTGCAGTAATAATCAACAAGAGCTTTATACTGCTTCTGCAGTAATAATCAACAAGAGCTTTATACTGCTTCTACAGTAATAATCAACAAGAGCTTTATACTGCTTCTATAGTAATAATCAACAAGAGCTTTATACTGATTCTGCAGTAATAATCAACAAGAGCTTTATACAAGAGCTTTATACTGCTTCTGCAGTAATAATCAACAAGAGCTTTATACTGCTTCTATAGTAATAATCCACAAGAGCTTTATACTGCTTCTATAGTAATAATCAACAAGAGCTTTATACTGATTCTGTAGTAATAATCAACAAGAGCTTTATACTGATTCTGTAGTAATAATCAACAAGAGCTTTATACTGCTCTAGATCAATATTCAAAGACTATACAGCAACACTGAGAATCAAGCTGACTTGGTATTGACTTAAGATTAATATGGAGGACGAATGTTTACAAAAGAGAATTATATATGTATAATTGACTTGTCTTACTTGAATTAAAAATTATTCAATAGCAGTGATCATCATGGAAAGTATATAAAAATCTAAACAGGAGATACAGAGGACTGAACAACAAGTTTGAATTTATAACGAACCCTCTCCTCATTAACAATAATCTTCACTTAGATAATCTGACTGGCGTTGGCATAAGTAAGGAAAGAAAATAGGCAGACGATTCAAAGAAAATTGTACATGCAATATTGTAATAGTTAAAGAAGTATTTTAAAAAAATGTTGGTGCTAATGGAGGGCGGGAGGGGTGGGGGTAAAAGATTGTATAAGTACTATTAAACTTTTTGCTCATAAATTTATATGCATGCAATAACGTTTTTACAGAAGATTTAATAGCTTTGCACATACCATTCGCGGAAACACTTGACACAGCTTGTAACAGGAGTGGTCATGTCCGCTTTCGGCAGACAGATCACTTGGGGACAAATTCAACTAAATTACGTAATTAATGCATATACCAATGCTTCCAAGTATTTAGTTCTATATAATACATGGCAGCATCTAACAATTCATTTTTATTATTCACGGAAACACGTAATTCCACGGTATCATAAATATAAGGTATACTCTCTTGCTCCTATCACAGCACCAGTATTTTGTTCTTGTCCCAAATTTGTTAATAAATGGGAAATTGGGGGGGGGGGGGTACTTTAACTAGCAGGGCTTCTTTACATTTCTTCCCCCTCCTCCAATTTATGCAGGAAAAGTGAGTTTGGAATTGTGATTTTTCCCGATAAATTTTTCACTTGTGACCATCCTATTATTAGACTGAACAGTATGCGTTTGTCCCTTTATAAAGATGGGTTGTGGAATACAGCTGCATACATTATTTTTTTTATATTTTTTTTTGGCAGGGAGATAGGGTACCATATAAAAGAGCTCTTGTCCAACTAACTTACGAACTCTTGCACTGTTTACTGCCAAACTGTGTGATATAATTATAACAATGCTCACTGGCATTAATAAATTCTCACTTAGGGGTTTCAGAACGTTCACATGTTTGTTCCCTTTTCTAGACATTTCAAACTAAGCGTGCATACATATATCAATCATCTCAGGCCCCCTCCCCCCCCCCCAAAAAAAAAAAAATAGGTGTTTCCGGTCGGCCTACCGTCTCTGTTTCTCGCTGCCGACCCTAGGTCTTTCTCATCCCCCCCCCCCAATTTATCGTTTTTTTTTTTTTAAATTAAAAGAAAAATCACATTGCCGAAATGAATTTGTGAATCTAATTGATCCGGTTTCGCCCAGTAATTTGAAGCACTTGAAATATTATTTGATTTATATATAATGTTAAAATAAAAACCTACCTGCCTATCCTAATTTCAAAACCAGTGCAATAGGAGACACATATTTTTTTTAGTTTTTATTTTTTGCCTCACACGAAATCATCGCAAACTACTAACAAATACGTGTTTTCACTCGCGATATATAGGCAGAAAATTACATCTAATTAACCTCACCTGGCCACATATACTTCACACAGTTGGTGCAGTTTATAAATGACGACTCTAATCTCAAAATAGCTACCACCAGCTGTTAGTCAAGCGTTGTTTATTCCGCAGTGAAATGGACCGTTGTCCGAGGGTGGGGTTGGAGAGCTGTTTGATTTATTACGTAATAACATGAGGGGGGGGGGGGCCAAGCTTGACATCGGCCTGGTGAAGTACCGGTAATCGCCTAGCATCGTGCTTAGTAAGTAACACGCAGGCACCTACAGCTACCACGACGAAGAAATCCTGGTACTGCGATATCGATTCTTATTAGCTGTCCAACAGTTTTCCACATGAACCGTCAAACAATGTCAACTTCCTACTGTTAACAAGCCTCAGACGTCGCATCCTCTCTACCAGCCACAAGTCGTTCCAACACAACGACAAAGAAACTTAGCGCTTCCAAACTTAAAACTGCCAAATACACAACGTCGGCTTCAGACATGTCAGGTTACACTACACCTCACATCTATAAACTCACGCTAACATCACAGCTACGACGTTTCCTCCGGAAGTTAACCTCTTCCCACCAGCATATGCACGATCAACGCTCATGATGTTATATGTCACTCTTGAAGTTGTTTTCAAAGAGAAGCTCGCACGTTCGCAGCTATACAAGCCGAACCACAAAGACATTGGGTTATTCTGCGGTTGAACAAAAAAGCCTTATGCCAGAAAGCACAGTCCGACCAATATCAAATAGATAACTACAAATAATCAATTATATGCAGTACCACCTCTTCCTGAACACAAACAGGCCAGTTCTAAAGACGACATTGCGACTGTCCATATATCAATGCTGCTTTCTGATTTCGTGTACTAAGAACAGCCTTTCACCAATCGCCTAATAAAAATTGATCTTCATAAGCTGGTTCTTCAATCTTTGTATCAAAGAAAACCAGAGTAAATTATCATAAATGCTGTGCTGGTATCCAAGAGTGTTCAAAGTAAACTGTAGCATAAGCTTCTCAACAAGCAGGACTCTAACAGGTCAAAAGCGAAAGCTCGCCCTGCGTAACCACTACGAAAACTCAGGCAGAATGATAAAAAAGTATATATATATATATATATATATATATATATATATATATATATATATATATATATATATATATATATATATGTGTGAGACCCCTTGCGTTTTACAAGAACATTTTTCTTCTGGCAGCGGTCGTATATATATCGATCGGTACTTCACGTCACGCAACAAAAACACCTAACACAAAGAACTATTTCTATCTCAAATTACTAAACACTTGTACGTGAAAATATCCTAATAATTCCTAATGTTAAGAAATTAGGGAGGGTCCTTTTCACGAAACTAATCCATGCTACCAAAAAGTCTGTTCTTGATGGCGTATGCTCTTAATTGGCTAATTACTCTGTTTGAGAAATATCTTCTTAACACCGACCCCCCCCCCCCCCATAATGAAACAAATAATCACTAACACCTAACAAAGCTAAAAATGGAGACGAAATACATATAGCACATACCCTAGGTTTTGTTACAGTATTTTACACCATGTGTATAAACATCTTATGGGTTAAGTTAATGACTACACCCAAATATTTGTATACATTAACCAACATCAACTGTCATACAGAATTTGAACTTTTGAGCAGCATAATATTCCCCACTTATTAAAAATAATAAGTTTGGTATTACTGACGTAAGTCGTATCATGAGTTCAAGTTATCTTGTAATCTTTATGCACTATAAGATGGACTGCATTATAAATATATAATAAACATGATAAATTAAAGCTATTAACTTAAAATGGGATGGGCTAAAGGACTGATCAAAGTCAATAACTCAACCATACGAGAACTGCAATTGGAACACACAAAGGTCGTACTGCCAATGACTGGAAAAACACCACAGTACGCGCTATTTCATGTACCTGTACCTTGTTTACCAAATTAAGGCGTGTGCACATCACACACCCTTAGAATGTTCATTACTGCATTCGCAACTTCGAGGTCAATCCTACGGATCTTGCCTTGAATGCATGTCGATACCTGCCATTCGGACCACTTCATCTATTTACCAACCAAGGATTGACCACGATGTTGCGAATGCATGGGACTATTTTTTATTCGCAACGTCTCGGTCAATCCAAAAATAACCGAGGTAGTCAGACTAGATTGCAGTTTCTCTTTTGCGAAGACATTTCCGGCGAACAAAATTTATGATTTTGTCTGTAAATTAGTACGTCGACATACACCCGATACATATTTTTGTATCGCAGAAACAGTCCACGTGGTCCAAATGTCATTATTCGTGACTGAATTGGGGTGACTTATGTTTGGCCCAAACATTCCAGAGTTTTTGTTTCTTTTCAATAATGAACTTATTTGAGAACTTTGTTTACTGAACTTGCGTAAATACAAGACCGACCATTATAATTTTGGGGTGCGGGGGTGGGGCTGGGAATATTTTGTATGAAAAATATTTTCCGTCTCTCAAATAACTTTAAAGAAATGTTCTTGCTCCGATTTATAGAAAAAGGAACCTAATATTTTATATTATATTAGTTGAAAAAATTTTTTTTTTTTTTTTTTTAAACAAAAATTATGAAATTGCGTGTCACTGAGATCTATGCCATTTTCCGGCTATTGCTCCATTTTTATGCATTATCACTCCATTTTTATACATTATCACTCCATTTTTATGCATTATCACTCCATCTAATAATTTCAGAATAGTTTGGGTCTCTAGGCCCGCTGCGGCTTTCATCGATATCCATTCGAAATCAAACCTGGACCCGGGGAAGAAAACGAAGTGAAACGAAAACCATGTGCCCCAAAATTTGGGGCGCTATTAAACGCTGTATAGTTTGATTAATGTAAATGAAATTACTGAAGCACACAAAGCGTGATAATTCACACCGTTAGGTAAAGAAAAGTAAAATGTATGTCAAACAGGAAGAATGTTGTAAGAACAAGTTAGTTGTATCGTTCGTTCGTTAGTTGAATTATAGTTTCTACTGTGATCACTTTAAGTCATATGGACTAAATACATGACGTAATGACCAAAATAGGACATAAAACTTAAGGGTTATTGGTAATGTGAACAGGCTTCTTACTGTGGGTAGGTGTGGTATAGACAAATATCATGCACAGAACGTAATAGGTGGAAACAGCTACATTACTTTAAAAAAAAAAAACTCAATGCAATGTGCAGGCACGACCTTTTTTTGCGTAAAAGTATTTATAAGAGCTATGATTGGCAATTTGATATTTCATATTACGCGCAATAGATAACGGCATAGAAACAGAATTGCGCCATTGGCAATGGCATTGCATTGTAATTATCGTGTTGCATAAGACTAAACAAGATACAACGGGCGTCACATTTTTCATAAACATGGAGCTTACGTACACCATAGAAACTTGCCTTGGGCCTATGTCCGAAAACATTATTCCGGAGGCGATTTAATGAAGACAGTAGAATAGTGTGGCAGTCTTGTAATATTGCATCCTGAAAGTCATAAAAGAGGACAAGCAAGCATTTTATGGTGTAATTGCCATGGTTGCGGTACAAAATTTCAATTGAATACAGACAGGCAGGTACACAGACAGATAGACAGACGTAGGGCATACAATGAAAGTCATATGAAGAGAGATTATTAAAAAATATTCCAAAATGTTCAACTTGAGGATCATCATAATGTTTCTTACTGACATTAGTGTCATTTTCATTATTATTATTATTACCAATAGAGATGGGGGCCCCTGGTGGCCGAGTGGTCTAAGGCGCTCGCCTTTACAGATCACTGACATCTCACCTCTGTGGGTTCGAGTCTCGGGCTCGGCCAACGTGGGTATGTGAGAAAGCCCACAGGTTGGATCCCCCCAGCCCACTATCCATTGACCGATAATCCTAATTTTGTTTTTAACAAGCCCCTGTGAGAAAACTTGCTAGTAGCTTCCCGTGGGTCAGTGGTTCTTCCCGAGGTTTTCTCGGGTTCTTCCTCCACCGGATAAAATGGCCGCCATGTATAGCTATCAGGTGCTGAAAAATGGCGTTAAACCTATAACAACCAACCAACCAAGATATACATTGTGCCATTCTCTGTTTCTCATAAAATTAGCCTTATTATCTCCATACTGTTTATTAGGCTCTACTTTCCACGTTTTTATGGCTGGCTAAAATGTCTTATTTGCAAACAGTATGTTCAGAAAAAAACAGCTTATGATTAATTTCCCAAAGTTTTAAACAAAATCCACATCATCTTGCCACTCAGTGGATTATTGATACGTGTCAGTGACATTTTTGTTTCACTGCATACAAACTCGATGTACACTGCTTCAAATTCTGTCGACAAAATGGAAAGGAATTTTTTCATTAAGTTATTCTGTTACAACCTCGCTGCCAAGTGTTACAGGATACCTTATTGAAAGAAATTATATAGCTGTTTGTTCACAATCAGAGTATCATGCCCCACCCACCTGTATTGCATTACCAACAGTGGATGATTTAATTTTCAGACCCAGGAGGAGACGTGCGGAGAGGGGGGGGGGGAGCGAAAAAAAAAACATACGTACGTACGTACGTACGTACGTATGTATGTATGTATGTATGTATGTATGTATTTCTAAATATCTTGATACTGCAGGAAGACATACAACCTGACAAACAGGTTGACACAAATTGATGAGCAGATACAACTGTAAGATGTAAAGGTTAGGATGAGTTTTATATATGAATATTCGATCTATTCTAACTTAAAAATGCATAGAGAGATAGTTTTGGATGCTAGATGATAAATAAAGAGATCAACAGATTGAAAAATCTTGCAACCAAGAAATGGGAAGGAACAAAATAATATGGATTGTGGTCAGGTTCTTACCTCACACTGCATTTGTCCAATCTTCTGCTGCAGTTGATTCGCTTTCTTCGATGCGTTATTCCTTTCTTGTATGAGCACTTCTACAATATTCATGTCTTGCGAGAGACGTTCCGATGTAAATCTGTAGACTGATTTATCAGCCTCTTTTTCATTGCTAAATGATTTTGTCTCTGGCAAAATGCTTTGTTCACTGCGAATATATCCATCTGACACAAACCAAACAACCAAAAGTACTACAGTCAGAAACAAAAAATTTGACACAACCTTTTGAACAGTAGCCGACATATTCGCTTTTCACTGCCAAGACCGATGTCGTTGTATACGCTTTCCGCTTGAGCAATGAGGCTCTGGAGGGTGCACTATTGGCCGCTTTACACCAGTCGACGTTGGGTTCTTGTTGATTCTTATTCACAATGAACTGATTATTATTTGATTTGATGCACTGTTGGCGTCCATTGTTTCGTTCTCCTACTGAAGTCATACACACGCCATGACATAAAATGAGCTTGTATTAATAGATTGTTTGCATCTCCAACATCGTACGCAGATGACTATCAACCGGATAAAGGCTAAACAACGTAAAGGCTAAACAATCCGCGACCTCAGATACATGCGCTGGAATCGAGAGAGACAGAGAGAGGGGGGGGGGAGGGCGGGATGGAGGTGGTCCAGATGCGTGTTCTTCAGAGATTTTGTATAAAATAGAGACAAAGAAAGAGGAAAAGTAAGTAAGACTATGGAGGAGTATCACCGCCATAACTATTTTTGTTCTAAACTTGAATAGTAACATATTTTTTTTTTTACCATAGTCTGTTCATTATTGATTGTTGAGTAATGAACCTTAGTCATCACATAACTTCCAGACGAAAACTTATCGACTGCAGCCAAGCACTAAACTCAGTCAGGATAAGCGGACGTCTGGTCCAACCACTACTAGTGCTGGGTAAGATGGACGTCTGGTCCAATCACTACTAGTGTTGAGTAAGACCATCCATATCTCGTTCTCAGGATGAACGTGACGAACCTAAAAATATACACTGGATAAAGTTGTAAATATTTAGATAGAAGCAGTAGCGTACTAAGGGTAAATAGCGCCCGGGCGACGATGATGGCCCAAAGAGCCAGAATACGAGGCCAGAATGGCGCCTCATGACCTCTGGTGCCCGCCCCCCCCCCCTCGTTAGTACGCTAGTAGTACGCTAGTATGCATTGATGAATGTATGTGTTAGAGGTGATTTGATATCATTAATGCATTGATGAATGTATGTGTTAGAGGTGATTTGATATCATTAATGGATTGATGAATGTGTGTTAGAGGTGATTTGATATCATTAATGCATTGATGAATGTATGTGTTAGAGGTGATTTGATATCATTAATAGATTGATGAATGTGTGTTAGAGGTGATTTGATATCATTAATGCATTGATGAATGTGTGTGTTAGAGGTGATTTGATATCATTAATGCATTGATGAATGTGTGTGTTAGAGGTGATTTTATATCATTAATGCATTGATGAATGTGTGTGTTAGAGGTGATTTGATATCATTAATACATTGATGAATGTGTGTTAGAGGTGATTTGATATCGTTAATGCATTGATGAATCCCAATATTTACTATGGCAATAGTGTATTATGATACAGATTCAAATTATTGATACAAAACTATAGTAGAATGAAACATAAACCCTGTGATTTAAACTGTCCAAAAAGAAATATTGTCCATTTGACTTTCTATCCCATTGAATGAAGTTAACAACATGTATGCAGTCTTCTTGTACCAATATATCTACCTAATTAACTGCTACACACTTGTATACAGTTTCCTTGTACCTACATATCTACCTAATTAACTGATATCATTAATGCATTGATGAATCTCAATATTTACTCTTGCAATAATGAATGCGTGTGTTAGAGGTGCTTTGATATAATTAATGCCTTGATGAATCCCAATATTTACCATGGCAATAATGAATGTGTGTGTTTGAGGTGATTTGATATCATTAATGCATTGATGAATGTGTGTGTTAGAGGTGATTTGATATCATTAATGCATTGATGAATGTGTGTGTTAGAGGTGATTTGATATCATTAATACATTGATGAATGTGTGTTAGAGGTGATTTGATATCGTTAATGCATTGATGAATCCCAATATTTACTATGGCAATAGTGTATTATGATACAGATTCAAATTATTGATACAAAACTATAGTAGAATGAAACATAAACCCTGTGATTTAAACTGTCCAAAAAGAAATATTGTCCATTTGTCTTTCTATCCCATTGAATGAAGTTAACAACATGTATGCAGTCTTCTTGTACCAATATATCTACCTAATTAACTGCTACACACTTGTATACAGTCTCCTTGTACCTACATATCTACCTAATTAACTGCTACACACTTGTATACGGTCTTCTTGTACCTACATATATACCTAATTAACTGCTACACACTTGTCTACAGTCTTCTTGTACCTACATATCTACCTAATTAACTGCAACACACTTGTATACAGTCTTCTTGTACCTACATATCTACCTAATTAACTGCTACACACTTGTATACAGTCTCCTTGTACCAATATATCTACCTAATTAACTGCTACACATGTATGCAATTTCCTTATACCTACCATATCTACCTAATATATCTACCTAATTAACTGCTACACACTTGTATACAGTCTTCTTGTACCTACATATCTACCTAATTAACTGCTACACACTTGTATAGTCTTCCAGTACCTTCATATCAACCTAATTCACTGCTACACATGTATGCAATTTCCTTATACCTACTATATCTACCTAATTAACTGCTACACACTTCTATGCAGTCTTCTTGTACCTACATATCTACCTAATTAACTGCTACACACTTGTATACAGTCTTCTTGTACCTACATATCTACCTAATTAACTGCTACACAGGTATGCAATTTCCTTATATCTACTACATCTACCTAATTAACTGCTACATACTTGTATACAGTCTTCTTGTACCTACATATCTACCTTATTAACTGCTACACATGTATGCAATTTCCTTATACCTACTATATCTACCTAATTAACTGCTACACACTTGTATGCAATCTCCTTATACCTACTATATCTACCTAATTAACTGCTACGCACTTGTATACAATTTCCTTATACCTACTACATCTACCTAATTAACTGCTACACATTTGTATAAAGTCTTCTTGTACCTACATATCTACCTAAGTAACTGCTACACATGTATGCAATTTCCTTATACCTACTATATCTACCTAATTAACTGCTACACACTTGTATGCAATCTCTTTATACCTACTATATCTACCTAATTAACTGCTACACACTTGTATACAGTCTCCTTGCGCCTACTATATCTACCTAATTAACTGCAACACACATGTATGCAATCTCCTTATACCTACTATATCTACCTAATCAATTGCTACACACTTTCTTTTTAAATTCAAAAGAATATTAGTCTATCATGAGATAGCAATTATTAATCATTTGAAATTATTTTTCAAATAATACTCTATGTGCATTTTTATAAGTTCTGGTAAATATTTGTTCCACCTGGGTATTGTTTGTATTAGTATGCTTACTCCTTCCTATAGACTGATTATTAATCTACCTACCATAAAAGTGCATACCATATTCTGCTTAAATGAACACCCCTCTCCTCTTTTGAGTATAAGCAAGTGACTACCTTTGACTTAGATATATCCAATACAGAAATTCAATTAAGAAAGCACAGTTTAATTTACATCCTTTAACTGTCCAATTTTAAACGCAATGTATCCCAGGATAGACAAATTCAAAATAAAACATAACATTCCAGGTGCCATGCCAACTTGGTCTTTTGCAGTTCTACTCAATACACATGTATATTTTGGCAGGAAAATGACATAAGCACATGCTGTGTTTGGAGTTTCCTGAGATTTGTGATGTTTCTGTTTTTGTCTCGAGTGGACCACATCAACAACTGAGAACTGTAAAATACATGTACCTAAAAGTACACTCAGAGAGAACAGGATACTTTAGCTGTTGTAGTCTTAAATAGAAACATCCTCCTCACTTATTGTTACATGCCAGGTGCATGTACTGTAGTATCATCAATTTTCGTGGGGGACCAATTTTCGTGGTTTTCGTTGTTGCCCCGAACCACGAAATTTAAATACCCAACGAAAACTTAGCCACGTATGATGATGGTGGCACCCCCCACCCCCACCCCCCGCTCATTTTGTTACTGTGTGTCGTTCCTAGAGATTAAGGAACATACTAGTATTTCATAAATCAACGTAAATACTGTAATTTGGAAATAAAATATTAGCTTTTACACGTGTTTGTTTTATTTTAAACCTTTGAAAAAATAATTATAAAGCATTTTATATTGTTTCAATGCACACGTGTCGATAAGATATCCGATAGCTGTAATTTCCACTCACTGCCTTAAATCGGTATGTGAGATAGGTAAGGATAGAGAGAAACGAGAAAAAGCAAAAGGTATTCAAACACTAGTAATGCTGAAAATGAAAGAAAGAATAATAACAAATAACAGTATATGAAAATTAGATTAAATACTTGTTCAAATCGATCCTTCACTCGAGTACAACTGTTGTTAAACAATTTAAATCCTCCTGAAACCACATTTCATTTTATTGATGCATTTTTTATCCAAAAGTAAAACAAGCCTGTAAAATACTAGAACTATTGCTTGAAGCACTATTATTAATGAAACACTACGTATATACACTATTTACAGCAGAGTATTAAAGCTCACACTTCACTGATTTTCGGACAAAGCCGCTGCATCAACATCGTGTCAATCAAGTCTCAATGTACACAATTTAAATCCTCCTGAAACCACATTTCATTTTATCAATGCATTTTTAATCCAAAAGAACAACAAGCTTGTCAAATACTAGAATATTGCTTGAAGCACTATTATTAATGAAACACTACGTATATACACTAATTACAGCAGAGTATTAAAGCTCACACTTCACTGATTTTCGGACAAAGCCACAGTATCAACATCATGTCAATCAAGTCTCAATGTACGCACAAATGCTTGTCAGGTAAATAATCCCCAAATTACAGAATTAAACAATTCCAGCTGTGTTGTTGGCTGCGTCGGCTTCCATAGATGTTATTCACTTGGACAAAAACACGGTGTCAGTATTGAACTTGTCAGGTTTTTGATTTGTGCTCATACATGTGAAAGTATTGTTATAAACATTCAAGTGACCGCCGTTTGCGTCGGCAGAGTTTATTCTTTTGTATTCTTTATTTTGGGTATTTGTAGAGGTTAAACCACGAAATTAAACACTTAGTAATATGCAAACTTTGACAGGCAAAACCACGAATTTAAGTGCCCACGAAAATGTCTTTTTTTTATACAAAACCACTAAAATTGAGCCCCACGAAAATAAATGATACTACAGTATATTTTTGTATGGTCAATCTTGTGATAAATACATTGGCTGTTTACATGGCAAAATGTGACGCGTCTTGCAGATTATGGTCCATGCGTGAACCCGGATTAGTTTAAATGTCTTTTAGCATGTAAAAAGCAAGGTGACAGATTTTATTTGTACACGTGGTCAGTCATGATCTAGTGATAAAAACAACCCATTAACAACTCATATCTACATATGGCAATAGAATAGTACAAATTCTCTGCGACTAAAGTGATATATTAGCGATAGTAGAACACAAATTAATTGATTGCATCACCTCAGCTTTTGTTTCCATGGTAACAAATACCAACAGTTTTACACTGCTTCTGCAGTAATAATCAACAAGAGCTTTACACTGCTTCTATAGTAATAATCAACAAGAGCTTTATACTGCTTCTATAGTAATAATCAACAAGAGCTTTATACTGCTTCTGCAGTAATAATCAACAAGAGCTTTATACTGCTTCTGTAGTAATAATCAACAAGAGCTTTATACTGCTTCTATAGTAATAATCAACAAGAGCTTTATAGGGCTTCTGTAGTAATAATCAACAAGAGCTTTATAATGATTCTGTAGTAATAATCAACAAGAGCTTTATACTGCTTCTATAGTAATAATCAACAAGAGCTTTATACTGCTTCTATAGTAATAATCAACAAGAGCTTTATACTGATTCTGTAGTAATAATCAACAAGAGCTTTATACTGCTTCAATAGTAATAATCAACAAGAGCTTTATACTGCTTCTATAGTAATAATCAACAAGAGCTTTATACTGCTTCTATAGAAATCATCAACAAGAGCTTTATACTGCTTCTATAGTAATAATCAACAAGAGCTTTATACTGCTTCTGCAGTAATAATCAACAAGAGCTTTATACTGCTTCTACAGTAATAATCAACAAGAGCTTTATACTGCTTCTATAGTAATAATCAACAAGAGCTTTATACTGATTCTGCAGTAATAATCAACAAGAGCTTTATACTGCTTCTATAGTAATAATCAACAAGAGCTTTATACTGCTTCTATAGTAATAATCAACAAGAGCTTTATACTGCTTCTGTAGTAATAATCAACAAGAGCTTTATACTGCTTCTATAGTAATAATCAACAAGAGCTTTATACTGCTTCTATAGTAATAATCAACAAGAGCTTTATACTGCTTCTGCAGTAATAATCAACAAGAGCTTTATACTGTTCTACAGTAATAATCAACAAGAGCTTTATACTCCTTCTACAGTAATAATCAACAAGAGCTTTATACTGATTCTGCAGTAATAATCAACAAGAGCTTTATACTGCTTCTATAGTAATAATCAACAAGAGCTTTATACTGCTTCTGTAGTAATAATCAACAAGAGCTTTATACTGCTTCTGTAGTAATAATCAACAAGAGCTTTATACTGCTTCTATAGTAATAATCAACAAGAGCTTTATACTGATTCTGCAGTAATAATCAACAAGAGCTTTACACTGCTTCTATAGTAATAATCAACAAGAGCTTTATACTGATTCTACAATAATAACCAACACGAGATTTATACTACTTCTGTAGTAATAAGCAACAAGAGCTTTATACTGCTTCTATAGTAATAATCAACAAGAGCTTTATACTGCTTCTATAGTAATAATCAACAAGAGCTTTATACTGCTTCTGCAGTAATAATCAACAAGAGCTTTATACTGCTTCTGCAGTAATAATCAACAAGAGCTTTATACTGCTTCTATAGTAATAATCAACAAGAGCTTTATACTGATTCTGCAGTAATAATCAACAAGAGCTTTATACAAGAGCTTTATACTGCTTCTGCAGTCATAATCAACAAGAGCTTTATACTGCTTCTATAGTAATAATCCACAAGAGCTTTATACTGCTTCTATAGTAATAATCAACAAGAGCTTTATACTGATTCTGTAGTAATAATCAACAAGAGCTTTATACTGATTCTGTAGTAATAATCAACAAGAGCTTTATACTGCTCTAGATCAATATTCAAAGACTATACAGCAACACTGAGAATCAAGCTGACTTGGTATTGACTTAAGATTAATATGGAGGACGAATGTTTACAAAAGAGAATTATATATCTATAATTGACTTCTCTTACTTGAATTAAAAATTATTCAATAGCAGTGATCATCATGGAAAGTATATAAAAATCTAAACAGGAGATACAGAGGACTGAACAACAAGTTTGAATTTATAACGAACCCTCTCCTCATTAACAATAATCTTCACTTAGATAATCTGACTGGCGTTGGCATAAGTAAGGAAAGAAAATAGGCAGACGATTCAAAGAAAACTGTACATGCAATATTGTAATAGTTAAGGAAGTATTTTAAAAAAATGTTGGTGCTAATGGAGGGCGGGAGGGGTGGGGGTAAAAGATTGTATAAGTACTATTAAACTTTTTGCTCATAAATTTATATGCATGCAATAACGTCTTTACAGAAGATTTAATAGCTTTGCACATACCATTTGCGGAAACACTTGACACAGCTTGTAACAGGAGTGGTCATGTCCGCTTTCGGCAGACAGATCACTTGGGGACAAATTCAACTAAATTACGTAATTAATGCATATACCAATGCTTCCAAGTATTTAGTTCTATATAATACATGGCAGCATCTAACAATTCATTTTTATTATTCACGGAAACACGTAATTCCACGGTATCATAAATATAAGGTATACTCTCTTGCTCCTATCACAGCACCAGTATTTTGTTCTTGTCCCAAATTTGTTAATAAATGGGAAATTGGGGGGGGGGGGGGTGGGGGGGGGGGTGGGGGGGGGGGGGGGGGGGGGGGGGGGGGGGGGGGGGTGTACTTTAACTAGCAGGGCTTTCTTTACATTTTCTTGTCACCCTCCTCCAATTTATGCAGGAAAAGGGAGTTTGGAATTGTGATTTTTCCCGATAAATTTTTCACTTGTGACCATCCTATTATTAGACTGAACAGTATGCGTTTGTCCCTTTATAAAGATGGGTTGTGGAATACAGCTGCATACATTATTTTTTTTTTATTTTTTTTTTTTTTTGGCAGGGAGATAGGGTACCATATAAAACTGTTTTACTGCCAAACTGTGTGATATAATTATAACAATGCTCACTGGCATTAATAAATTCTCACTTAGGGGTTTCAGAACGTTCACAGTTTGTTCCCTTTTCTAGTCATTTCAAACTACATATATCAATCATCTCAGGCCCCCTCCCCCCCCCAAAAAAAAAAAAAATAGGTGTTTCCGGTCGGCCTACCGTCTCTGTTTCTCGCTGCCGACCCTAGGTCTTTCTCATCCCCCCCCCCCCCACAAATTTATCGTTTTTTTTTTTAAATTAAAAGAAAAATCACATTGCCGAAATGAATTTGTGAATCTAATTGATTCGGTTTCGCCCAGTAATTTGAAGCACTTGAAATATTATTTGATTTATATATAATGTTAAAATAAAAACCTACCTGCCTATCCTAATTTAAAAACCAGTGCAATAGGAGACACATATTTTTTTTAGTTTTTATTTTTTGCCTCACACGAAATCATCGCAAACTACTAACAAATACGTGTTTTCACTCGCGATATATAGGCAGAAAATTACATCTAATTAACCTCACCTGGCCACATATACTTCACACAGTTGGTGCAGTTTATAAAATGACGACTCTAATCTCAAATAGCTACACCAGCTGTTAGTCAAGCGTTGTTTATTCGCAGTGAAATGGACCGTTGTCCGAGGGTGGGGTTGGATGAGGCTGTTTGATTTATTACGTAATAACAATGAGGGGGGGGGGGGCAAGCTTGACAATCGGCCTGGTGAAGTACCGGTATCGTCCTAGCATCGTTTGCTTAGTAATAACACGCAGGCATCCTACAGCTACCACGACGAGAGTAAATGCTGGAACTGCGATATCGATCTTATTAGCTGTCCACAGTTTTCCACTGAACCGTCAAAACAATGTCTAACTTCCTACTGTATAACAAGCGCCTGCAGACTTCGCATCCTCTTCTACCACAGCCACAAGTCGTTCAACACAACGA